>CABHPQ010151960.1:0-17679 GCA_902168405.1 Peromyscus aztecus
GAGGAAGGGGGAGTATAAATTAGGCTTGCCTGGGCTACAGAGTGAGTTCAAGGCCAGCCTGGACAGCGTTCTCAAAATAGAAGGGAAAGCAGACTCAGGCTGTATTTCAGTGGGACAGTATCTACCTTCCATGTGTCAGGCCCAAGTTCAATCCCCAGCACATGAGAGGCGAGCACTAAAGATAGTTCAAGGGAATTTTGGCTGCTTTACAACATTCCATTTCTCAATCATGGTGTTGTAGTTAGCCAGACACGTACAGGATCTTGAATGCAGATGAAGCTTCAGGGAGCTTCCATTCACACCAGTTAGCCTCAGATATTAGTTCTGCTACAGAGTTTGAAATCTCTATTCTGGGTCAGGGATATAGCCTAGTGTAATGACACACACACTTAGCATGTGCTAGGCCCTTGGTGCTACCCCAGTACGAAGAATAAAGACAAGTGCTATTTCTAAGTCACATCCAAGTGACCAGGCGTAGTTGCACACACATATAAGTGTTGTGGAATATTTGTTTAAATATGTAAAGATGTGTTGCTATTTTACCTTGCCTGCCTAAAGCACCTGATTGGTCTAATAAAAAGCTGAACGGCCAGTAGTGAGGGAGGAGGTGTAGGCAGAACTTCTGGGCAGGGAGAGTTAAGTAGGAGGAGGAATTTAGACTTGGAAGAAAGAAAAGGAGACAAGATGCCAGGGACCAGTCAGCTAGACAGGGAGGAAGCAGGAAAGTAGGACATACAGAATGAAAGAAAGGTGAAAAGCCCCGAGGCAAATGTAGATGAAGAGAAACAGGTTAAATTAAGTTAGAAAAGCGAATGGAACAAGCATAAGATAAGGCTGAGCATTCAAATAGGTCTCTGTGTCTCTTTGGGAGCTGGTTGGTAGCCCAAAGAAAATTCCAACTATATATAAGCCCAGCACTAAGAA
The DNA here is from genome assembly GCA_902168405.1 of Peromyscus aztecus. Lineage (NCBI taxonomy): Eukaryota > Metazoa > Chordata > Mammalia > Rodentia > Cricetidae > Peromyscus > Peromyscus aztecus. The sequence continues at coordinate 925 of CABHPQ010151960.1, forward strand.
GGCTGAGGCAGGAGGATCAAGAGTTCCAGGCCAGCTTGGACCATGTTTCTTGACCCTTTTCCTAAATAAGAAAGATAAGCCACAGCCTGAAGAGTACTCCCAGCTAGAGTCATGATCAGGAGAAAAAGGTGAATTAGATGTTTAATTGGTTCTGGATCGAGTTGCCACCCTCCCCACCTCCTTACATATTGCATTCTCTGACTCTTCAAAATGGGAGTGAAGGGCTAGGGGAATGGCTGAGTTTAGTAAAGTACACTGGAAGCATGAAGACCTGAGATCAGATCCCCAGCCCCCAGTAAAGCGTCCATAATCTATCTATAATGTGAGGGAGGTACCTTGAGCTCACTAGCCGGTCACTCTAGACAGACTGGTGAGCTCCAGGTTAGTGGAAGACTGAGAATGTTAGGTCAGCTACAGGGTTGATGGTAAAGAGCTCTAAGAGGGACTCAAAATAAGGTGAGCATAATTGTCAACCTCTGGCCTTCACATTCATGTACACTCATGCACACCTAACACACAAAAAGATTGAATTGATATGGGACTGGTAGTGTGTTTTTATAGTTCTAGTTACTCAAGAGACTGAGGCAGGAGAATCACAAGTTCAAGGCCAGCCTGGACGGACAACTTAGTGAGACCCTGTCTCAAAATATAAGAGGACTGGGGATATAGCTTAATGGTAGAGCACTTGGCCTGGCAAGGGCAAGACTCTAGATCCCATCCCCAGTATACATAAAGACAAACAAACAAGAAAGCTTGGCCTGTACCTGTAATCCAGCACTTAGGAGGTAGAGGCAAGCTCTGTGAACTCTGAGTTTCAGGCTAGCTTCATCTACATAGATGAGTCCAGGCCAGTCAGAGTAGCATTGTGAAACCCTGTCTCAAAAGTAAAGACTGAATGAAAGGAGGAAGCAAGCAAACCAAATTCCTTAAAATTGTCAGCGTTGCCAAATAGAGTGTTGTTGAGACCCTGGGTTCATCCCTTTTCAGACACACCCAGCATTTTTCAGTGGGGAGTCCTTGACTGGATAGTCCTGTCTTGGGGACTTCCTTTAACCTTTCCACAGGACTGTTGAGACTTACTCCCTTAGTAAGCTCTCGCTTAGTGATTAACAGCATAGACTGGTCCTGCCCTCATGACCTCACTCCTGAAGTAGATGATTGGACGTGTAGCTTTGGACTTTTAGTTCCTTTGTACTCAAGATTCCAGTCCGAAGGATGAGTGTGATAACTTTACCCATAACAGGATTGTGCTTTAAGTTTTTGAGGAACCATCATACTGTGTTCCCATAGCAGCTGTACATTTTACATTCCCAAGTGTCAGCCTAAATAACAGAATGGCTCTCCAGAACAGCAGATTGCAGTAGCAGGGAATTGCAGGCGGAATATAGTAACCATCATGGATGTAGGGAGGCCAAGGAAGACAAGCATGCTAAAAGGAAATGGGGAAGGGTTGTGTTTTGAACAATTGTCCTTGGCTGCAAGGACTGGGAGCCAAGGATCCTGTCAGCCCAAGGCTGATCAGTAAGTTTCTGGACAGGTGATATCGCAGAACTATTTTCATCTATATACGAGGCTGTGGTTTTAGCAGTCTTTTGTGATGGTTTCTGTTACCTGGCAAATACTTTCATGGATATTCCCTCCCTATGTGGCTTTCCCTGGTTTTATTTTGGTCCTGACATGTGGTGGTATTGTGTTCCCCAAAATATTGTGCACCCTAATAAACTTATCTGGGGTCAAAGAACAGAACAGCCACTAGATACAGAGACTAGAAAATGGTGGCACTCACACCTTTAATTCTAGCATTCCAGAGGCAGAAATCCCTCTGGATCTCTGTGAGTTCAAGGCCACATTGGAAACGGCCAGGCATGGTGACACACGCCTTTAATCCCAAGAAGTGAGCCTTTAATCCCAGGGAGTGATGGCAGAAAGCAGAAGATATATAAGGCGTGAAGACCAGGAACTAGAAGCTTTTAGCTGGTTAAGCTTTTAGGCTTTTGAGCAGTGGTTCAGCTGAGACCCATTCTGGATGAGGACTCAGAGGCTTCCAGTCTGAGGAAACAGGATCAGCTGAGGAACTGGCGAGGTGAGGTAGCTGTGGTTTGTTCTGCTTCTCTGGTCTTCCGGCATTCCTCCCAATAACTGGCCTCAGGTTTGATTTTATTAATAAGACTCTTTAAGATTCATGCTACACTGACAACTTGCTTATTTTTGTAGGCTCCTTTTAAGCACAGCTAAGGGGAGTTTCAGGGCCAGCTACATAATTGGGTAAGCAAGCAGCAGTTAACATTAGTATATTTTTAATTAGCTGAGGTTTAGTCTTATCACTTTTGGACACATCTGCACAAGCTTGGATGTGACTCAGAAGGGGGCTGCTGGGTTTGTCCTTGAGACACTGTGAGGCTGACTTAGACCTCTGTTTTCATTCTCTCCCTCAGCCCTGAATGTAAGGGTCTTGTAGATAAATAGTCCTTTGTTGGAGAAGACCCCTGTTTGCCCTTCTCAGAGAACTGGAACCTGAGTTCAGTTGTGAAAGTGGGAGAGTTTAACCCCTTCAAAACCCAAGATGCGTGTACCTGTTAAGCAAGCCCTCTGCTCCTAGTGTATGCGGCCCCGGTTTTCACTGTTAGTTGGGTTACTAGGAAGTGGGGTGTGCTATGGAGGCCGATTGACAGCTGTGGTGTGGAGAGGTTGGGATGCTGCACGTTCAGAGCCAAGTTACCTTAGGACACCTTTGGTCCCCTTAATAACCATGTACTGCCCTCCTCTGTGGCTTACTGTCTTTGGGCCATTAGGTAAATCACTTGAAATGTACAAATAGAACCCTGGTTTCCATCCAGCCAAAGGGCCAAGGACTGCTGTCCAGAGCAGCTGGTGCTGAAAGCAGTGTTTTCTTTCCTAGCTTTACTGTGTCTGGAGCCTGATGGACCAAAGGTCTTGACATGTGTCTGCCTTGTTCTGCTACTGTAGATATCTCAACAAACCATTCCCATACTGGGCCATGGGTTCGAGGTAACCTAAACCTGTGTTCCAGCCATGGTCACTTAGATTTGGCTCTACAATGAACTGCCTCTTACCCCTTTGAGGTGAGAGCTATATTTTTTCATGTTGCCACTGTCCTTAGATGTATAGTTCTAAATTTTGATATAGTTTGATTTATATACGTTTTTGTTACATTCAAGAAATGATTTCCAAGTCTAAAGTCATGAAGCTTTTCTTTTGCTTTCTTCTAAAGTCTAACAGTTTTATCAGTTATTTTAGGTTTTTTATCCATTTTGACTTAATTCCTATATGTGTTGTAATTTAGGAATTTGGTTTCCCAGTACCATTTGTTGAAAAGGCCTTTTTCCTATGAGTGATCTTGGCACTGTATGTATAGGGTTTGATTGTAGGTTGCTTGCTGACTTGCTAGTGTGAATCTCATTTTGGTTGTCCTTGGAGTCCACAGCTTGCTCAGGTTATCCTGTAGGGAGCTCGTGTCTTTTGTTGCCTAGGTTTTATTTGTTTGTTTTTCTTGAGATCTTCAACAGCCCATGCTGGCCTCCCAACTTAAACTCATAAGAATGACCTTAAATTTCTGACATCATGATTCCCAGGTGATGGAATTACAGGCTCTTGGTTACCATGTGCAGTTTTATGAGGTGCTGGGGGTTAAGCCCAGAACTTTATGCATGTTAGGCAAGTGGTCTACGTATTGAGCTACATCCTCTTGGGCTGGGGAAGTAGAGGCAAGAGGAGCAGAAGTTTAAGGTGAGTTCTAGGCTACCCTAGAATACACAACTCCCCCCACCCCCCAACAGAGTAGCTCACTGTAGCTCTGGCTGTCCTGAAACTCTGTAGACCAGGTTGGCCTTGAACTCACTCATAGAGATCCACCTGCCTCTGCCTCCCAAGTGCTGGGATTAAAGGCATGTACCACCAAGCCCAGCTAAAAATTTTATTTTTTATGTATATGAGTAATTTTTCTGCATGTACATATGCACACCAGAGGATGGCATCCCACAGTTGTGAGCTGCCATGTGGGTGCTGGGAATTGAACTCATGACCTTTGGAAGAGCAGTGAGTGCCCTCAACTACTGAGCCATCTTTCCAGCCCTGCCCTTTAAAAAAAAAAGTGTTTAAATTAAGTGATTATGTGTGTGCATCAGTGTGCCTAAATTGATCAAGAAATTAAGCTTACTATAGCATAGGGCTGATTGGCCTCTCTCTCCATGTCTTCATATCTGTTATTGAGAGTAAAGTCATACTTTAACACCTTGGAAATTGCAGTGGTTTGTTATTTGAAGAAGTCATGGATACATACCAGGACAATGTTGAACTTCAATAAACTTGGAATAGATAATACAACCAACTCAGAGTATCAAATACTAAGTCTCTGTGAGGCTGCCCGAAATGGTTACTTAGTAAGGTTATTAGACCAGTCAGGACACTAATGAGCAAACACTTCTTGGCAAAGTCTTGTCTCAAAGTAGGGAGGTTTAGGAAATGATGTTTGTCAGACTTTAGGGTCTCAGCTGGGTCATTTAAAAACAGGTCTTACAAGGGAAATGGGAAAGCTATGGCATTGTGGACATAAGGAGACGAGTTCTTGATGGGTAAGCTATTGAGTTGTTTCCCAGCCTTCCAGGAAGCTGGAAGGTTTTATCTCTTTGAAACAAGCAATTAAGTCACTTTTTATTTTGTCTCAGCGTTTGTTTAACACAGAGACAATGTATATTGGATCTTGTGCTCATAATTAAGGATACATTAAATTATGTGAATTGTTGGTTTGTTTCAGCTTTGCCCGAAGTTTTTACATACAAACTCTACTAGTCATACTTGGCCATTCAGTGCAGTTGCTGAATTAATAGGTATGTAAATTGATATTTCATATGCTATCCGCTAATGTAATTATACCTTAATAACTTCTGAAAAGTAATATTCAACTATACTTGTTAAAATATGTCCTGAATAACATTGGTATAAAAGCTGACTTAACAGTTGTTTAAGTTCATAGCACGTGAATCACTCCTCACCTTCCCCATACTACCAGGTGTTTCCATAGCTTTCTTTTAGTTCTTAATGTGCTAAGTTTACAAAGCACTTACAGTGCAAATATTTTTACTAATTATGACAGTAAAAAATAAGAATTATGCTTCACAGTGTGTGTAACATATAGAGTGGATTCATCTTTCATGTGTTAGAATTAATATGTTAAATTTATGATAGTTTCTTATTTCCTCTAAGGGAATGATAGGTCCAGGAATATGCCTTTATCTACTGAGCACGAGGCAATATATAAGTTATATTCAGATTTGTATCATGAGGTCATGATTTTCTTCTTAGGAAATTACATGAGCAAGAATAGTTTTTTTGTTTTTGTTTTTCAACATAGGCTTATGTTTTAAAGGGGGAAATGTTATTCTCAGGAGTTTCTTTGTATATTTTACAATGGGATCTTTATCAAAGGAAGGTCCTGCCTCAGGTAAGGGAGGAGGAGGGACTTCTGAGTGTTTGTAGGCCTGGAACTCACAGTTTCACTCTTGGGCCTCGGTTTCTCAGGTGCTGGACTTGCAGGATGGGCACCCTGCCCAGCGTGTGCAGCCCCTTTCCTTTGGTACACTACTAAGGTTTTCTGACGTCGGGGCCAGCAAGCTTCCAGTGGGCTTTATTTTTCTTTTCCACTCTACAGTGGATGTGCTCCAACACTGCAGGTGTCCTTTGTTTTTAAATGGCAGCCTAGCAGAGACACCCAGGCCTGACAGTTGTGTTCCCTATGGTATTAACAAGTTAAGTTCTTAGTGAAATACTATCTTATCTTTCCTGAAGTGGTTAGAAGAGATTAATTGTAAGATCCTTTATAGAACACTAGTTGAAAAGCCATTTTTTAATTAATATTATTATTATTATTATTATTTTTAATTTGGTTTTTTTCGAGACTGTGTTTCTCTGTGTAGCTTGAGCCTGTCCTGGAACTCACTCTGTAGACCCAGGCTGGCCTTGAACTCTCGAGGTTCACCTGCCTCTGCCTTCCAAGTGCTCGGATTAAAGGGATGCACCACCACTGCCTGGTTTGATTTTTATTATTATTTTTTTTTTTTACATCCCAACCAAAGTTTTCCTCCCCCCCCCCCCTTCCGCCCCCCCCCCCCCATCCACTCCTCGGTTTCTATTCAGAAGAGGGCAGGCCTCCCATGGACAGCACCCAAACTTGACATATCAAGTTGCAGTGGGACGGGGTATCTCCCCTGTATTAAGGCTGGACAAGGCAACCCAGTGTGAGGAAAAGGGCCCCGTTATTTCTAATAAATACTTCTAAGTATATTTCAGTTAGGGGCTAGTCACACGGATCTTGGATAAGTCACAAATTGATTTTATTACTGATAAGTTAAATATTGTTCATTTTTAACATAGTCCTTTATTGTGCCTGTTCTGAGAAGTGAGTATATAAACAAGATGTTAGGGTTAAAGTGAGAAGTGTACAGTGATGGAGTTGTACAGTTAGAAGAAACTTCACACGAATCCCAATGGTAGATACTTGTAGGAGGTGACTCTTCCGTCTGTATGGAGCTTAGAAGAAAGGGATACTGCCTTCTCATTCTGAACTGTCAGTTAGCTTCTGTGTCGACTCCTAGTGCTCTGCCCTCAGTTCTGTTTCCCTTAGGATAGATAGTCAGGCTGGTTTTAGGTCTTTGGGAGCATGGTATCTCACACTTCAGTGTGGTGGTTACCAGTCTTCATTCCCTGCATGCTGTGAAGGGCTGGGGGAGAACTAATTCTGGTGCAGTCCGTGGAGGCAGTTTAGTTGTGTGTTTTCAAACCTTAGGAAGTCCTAACAATTAGCTTTTAAAGTAATAATGGTATTCTAAGCTTGTTACAACATTGTTCTAATGAACGGCTTCTTTAAAATGCAGAATCAGAACTTCTCAAAACCGTTTGTCTTCCAGATAATGCTTATGATCCTGATGTGAATGCTAAACAGATCTGGATTGATAAAACAGTGATTAATGACCGTATATGCTTGACTTTCACTGATAATGGCAACGGGATGACTGCAGATAAGTTACATAAAATGCTGAGGTGTGTATACCGCGTTATACTTCGGAAAGTGATGGCTTCTGCCTATTTGAAAATTTACTGTGTCATACAAAATGCCCTCTCCAGTGTGATCGGGTCTTCCATTATTTCCTACAGTTAGATTCGTAGGCACTCCCACTGTGCTCGTCACCCTTCCCTGTGGCTGCCTTACCTGCAGCTCCAGCCTTCCTTTAGGGTTGGAGCACACAGGTAGTAGCTGTTTTTACTTTGGTGTGAATTAGGCGTACCTAATAGAGTGTCTGTAGAGTTTACTGTGGGAATCGAGGAGTGTCTTTAAAGAGCTTAGGAGAATGAAGGGACATAAAATATTCATGCGGCCTCCGTGAAGTGTCTGCACTGGGTACAGAACTAACAGAACAGAGCAGAGGGAGAATTCAGAAGCAGAAGCCTTCTGTTGTCTGCTGTGGGATGTCTTTCTGTATGCCGTGAATATGGGTTACTCCCATTGGCTAATACATAAAGCTGCATTGGCCTATGGCAGGGCAGGATGGAGACAGGTGGGAAAATCCAAGAGAGATAGTGAGAGGAGAAAGGAGAGTGTGGGGAGACGTCAGACCGCCAACCATGGGATGCAGGTAAAGCCACGGCACACGTGATGATACATAGATTAATAGTTACGGGTTGAATTAAGTTATAAGAGCTAGCTAGCAAGAAGCCTGAGCCATAGTCCATATAATTTGCAATTAATATTAAGCCTCTGGGTGATTATTTTATAAGTGGCTTTGAGACTGCTGGGGCCGGTGGACTAGAGAAACTTATGGCTACAGTTGTCTTAAATGTTCCTTATGCTGCCAAAAAGTCAAATTGACCCCATCATTAATCATGCCACATAGCCTTGTTCAGAACAAGAGAATTGTTCATATCTAGAGGAAGTGATCTGTGGCCTGAAATCTGAAGGTTTGTAGACCTCCTGTTACAGTCCAGACATTTAGCTGTACATTCCAGGTGATGAGCTGGTGTAAGTCCCTGAAACCCATTCTCAGAGATGTGGAAACACATCAAGGTAGGTCAAAGTCATTTGCTCAAGATTATACTCCCGGGGTGGGTGGAATCAGCATTTGAATCCAGGCTTTTTATTTGGTATTATATTTATTAAATTTTCAAAAGGTACTTATACTCACTGAATTTTTAAAAATGAGTGTTTATTGTTTGAATCTTTCCTCTCTTTATAGCTTCGGCTTCAGTGACAAAGTCACCGTGAATGGTCACGTCCCGGTTGGATTGTACGGGAATGGATTCAAGTCGGGTTCTATGAGACTGGGCAAAGATGCAATAGTTTTTACCAAAAATGGAGAAACCATGAGTGTGGGATTCTTGTCTCAGACCTATTTGGAAGTCATAAAGGCGGAACATGTTGTTGTTCCTATCGTGACATTCAACAAACACCATATCCTTTTGATTTTGGAATTAATGCTGCAGAGAAACTTAAAAAAAATCTGGAACACTCCTTTTTATCTTCCTCAGTTCTTGTCTTGCCCTGTCTTTTGTTTTAGAAAGGGTCCCTCCATGTTAGCCAGGCTTGCCTCCAAACTGCTGATTTTTCCATCCCATCCAGCCAAAAGCTGGAATTAAGAACACACAGCACCATATCATTGTCCTAGTTGGGGTTTCTATTGCTGTGACAAAACACCATGACCAAAAAGCAAGTTGGGGGAGGAAAGGGTTTATTTGACTTACACTTCCAGATCATAGTCCATCATTGGAAGAAGTCGGGACAGGAACTCAAGCAGGGCAGGGAGGACGTGGAGGGATGCTGCTTACTGGCTTGCTTCCCATGCTTGCTCAGCCTGCTTTCTTAAAGAATCCAGGACCAGCAGCCCAGAGATGGCACTATCCACCATGGGCTGGACCCTCCCCCATTGATCACTAAATGAGAAAATGCCTTACAGCAGGGTCTCATGGAGGCATTTCCTCAACTGAGGCTCCTTCCTCTCTGATGACTCTAGCTTGTGTCAAGTTCACACATAAAACCAGCCAGTACACCCATGCAAAATTTTGTTGTTCTTTTTAAAATTATTTTATGTGTGTATTGTTTTGTCTGCATAGTGGATATGCACCATGTGCATTTGTGGTGTCTGCAGAGGTCAGAAGAGGGTGTTGGTTCCCCTGGCACTGCAGTTACAAATGGCTGTGAGCTGCCATGTGGGTACTGAGAATCGAACCCTCTCTGCAAGAGCTGCCCATAACCACTGAACTAATTCTCCAGCCGCCTAATTCTTGTTTTTTTAAATCATGTATATTCCATTTCTTGTCTGTATATACTTCTTTTACCCTGTGCGTGAAGCCCAGCATTTGTTTTTTCTTTACTGGAAATTTGCTGTGGAAATCTTCAACATAATGAGGTTATGGTTGTAGTTGTTTGGTTGTTGGTTGGTTGGTGTGAAACAAGGTCTCACTAGGTAGCCCTGGCTGGTCCTGAAAAGTCACAGTGATTGCCTGCCCTCCCTCTGCTTCCTGCATGCTGGGATTGAAGGTGTAGGTGCCGCCATGCCTAGTCTGTTGATTGTTTTTCCAGGGCTGCAGGTGAAGCTTAGTAGTAGAGGACCTGGGTTTGATCTGTAGGACCACAGAAGGGCAAGCTTACTCCATAGCTCTCCTTGTTCTTAGACAGGGCTTCAATATGTGATAGAAAATGACTGGACTCCACCTCTTAGGCAGCAGGGATTACAGGCATGAGCCACTTTGCCTACCTTATATATAGTTCCTTATTTCAAGCTTATTGTGGATTAATAAGAAAGACTGTGTTGGCCTGGCTTGAAAGTTTTCCTAATAGTGAAAGCAGGATGATTTTAGGAACTTATTGACAGAAATCATTGAGTTAATTAGAAATAATGAGTTTGCTCTCTTTTCCTCCCCCTTTTACAGTTGAAGTGAGTTGCCTGGAACTCACCCTCCTTCCTTACCTCACCAGCTGGGTTATCGGTAGATTCCACTGAGCCCTGGGACATGCTCACTTTTCATCTTTCCTTGTGTTCATTTGAAATCACATTGCTTTTTTAAGAATTATAAATAATTTAGGGATTGGTTACTTTGAGTTTGTTAAAGTTTGCTTCTATATTGTAATTGTATAAATTTTGTTGTTGATTTCAATCTTTAACTAAGGACATACGTCAGATGATTAATTTAGCAGAATCAAAAGCAAGCCTAGCAGCAATTCTGGAGCATTCTCTGTTTTCTACGGAACAGAAATTAGTGGCAGAACTTGATGCTATCATGGGTAAGAAGGGGACAAGGATCATCATTTGGAATCTTAGAAGGTAATTGTAGACCTCTGTTGGTAGTTGACCGTTTGGGAAGGAAAGTCCATGCTCAGAGTTGGTTGCATTATGTTTATTAGCCTTGTTACACAGACTAGAAATGAATGGTATACTTCCTGATTTGTGGTTTCTTTTATTTTCTCTTTCTCCCCCCCCCCCCCCCCCTTCTTTTTATTATATATACAGTGTTTTCCCTACATGTTTGCCTGAATGCCAGAAGAGGTCATCAGACCTCATTATAGATGGTTGTGAGCCACCATGTGGTTGCTGGCAGTTGAACTCAGGACCTCTGGAAGAACAGCCAATGCTCTTAACCTCTGAGCCATCTCTCCAGCCCTGTAATTTGTGTTTTCTGAGGATGTTTTATTGAACCCACTTTGACTTCAAAGAGTTACTTCAAATTGCTCTAAACTTTTCCTGGTCCTATCATTAGTTTTGTTTGTTTGTTTGTTTTTGGTTTTTCAAGACAGGGTTTCTCAGTGTAGTTTTGGTACCTGTCCTGGATCTCACTCTGTAGACCAGACTGGCCTCGAACTCACAGAGATCTGCTTGGCTCTGCTTCTTGAGTGCTGGGATTAAAGGCGTGCGCCACCACTGCCTGGCTATCATTAGTTTTTAATAGTATTATGTCTCTATGATTCCATTCCTAGGCTCAGAAACAAAAACTACCTAAAAAAGGAAAGAAAAAAAGATGAAATACTAGCAAGGAAGAATAGCTTGTAAAAATTAGATTGCATGAGCTAACAATCCAGCAAAATTTTGCCTTGCTAAAAATTTATAGTTCTTGAGTTTGTGAGATGGTTCAATGGGTAAAGACAAGCTTGCAGCCATGCCTGCAGTCCCTCAGATCGTGTGGAAGAAGAGTGAACTCCTGAAAGTTGTTCTTAAATCTTTAAATCTCTCTCTCTCATACACACAATACATAAATGAAATAAATTTAAAAATTAAAATTAGTCCTTCTTTGTCTTTGGATACACTCCTTTGCAGTCAGGAGCTTTAAATATCAATAAATAGTTGTTAGAAGTCTGCAATAATTGAACCGTGGAAACAGCTCAAATGGTACGAAACTAAAGCGCTTTACGTTTGTTTTCCTGATGCGTTGCATCTCCTCTGCTTGCCTTCACCTTCTTGTCCCTCTTCTGGTTAGTTCTCTCTCTTCCCAGTCAAGCTGTCTGGTTTTCGGTAACTGGAAATTCACGTGCGGGGCTCTCTCGTCCCTATGGTGCAGTGCAGGGCAGGGCACTTGGCACGGCAGCACCCACACTGTGCTGCGGCCACACTCGCCCTCTGCTGTGCTTCTCTGGTCAGGCAGCCTCTGACCTTTGCTTGATCACGTCCTTTCAGAAAGCGACATAAAGGTAACTAGTGTGAAACCCTTGGGTCCTCAGGTGTCTCCAGCTCTTGTATTTATCAGCACAGTAGTTGGCTGCTTTTCACACTTATGTGAGTTCAGGTCCAGTCGTTCACCACCTCACCTGTTGAGAAGGATGTGGATTGTGCGTAGCCTGACACCATCAAAGACACTGCTGTAAAATCAGTGCGGTGTCCTTGGGAATGCCCAGGAGCGGAGTTCCTGTGTTGTTAGGCCTCTCCAGGGGCACTATGCCAGGTTATGTTCTGCCCAGCAGCTCCTGGTTGATGTGGTTTTCCTGAGTCCTCCTGGTGCTTTTTCTTTGTCTTGGATTGCTTTGTACTTGACCCCTGACCCCTGTCCTACTGTTCGTTTGCTTGCTTGTTTGTTTTTTCTTACCATTTAGTATTTGCTTATTTTTCTTGATGTGAAGTTAAATTTTGCTTCTTTCTGAATTCTTTTCTTGCAGTTACAAAAATGCAACAGAATTTGATTTTGAAAAGGATAAATATGACATCAGAATTCCCGAGGATTTAGATGACATTGCAGGGAAGAAAGGGTACAAGAAACAAGAAAGGATGGACCAGATTGCCCCTGAGAGTGACTACTCCTTAAGGGTATGTACTCAACTGTCGCTGGAAACAAGCACTCAGAAAGCACTGAGCTCTTAGCAGACTTGCATTAGCCACTTGGGTTGTCGCTACTGAAAGTGTGTTAGACGTGAGTCAACATACTAACCTGCTCATTTGGGTACTGGTTGTTTTATTTGCTGTGAAAACCCTTTTTTAATAGGTGGGTTAGTGTATAGCTTAGTTGGTAAGTGCTTGCCTTGCATGCACAGGGCCCTGAGTTTGACCCTTAGTACCACATAAGCTGGGTATGGCGGTGCATACCTGTAATCCTAGAATGGGAGGTGAAGGCCAAAGGGTCAGGAGTTCAAGGTCATCCTTGCCTACAGAGAGAGTTGGAGGCCAGCCTGGGTTACAGGAGACACAGTCTCAGAGAGAGCAGAGAGAAAGAAAACCTTGTTTTAAGTTTGAAGACATCAGTTCATATGGTGCTTTTGCTTCTCCACTCTGCACTGAGTTCATTGGAGTTGGCGAATCTGTACATCTTAGGTTGCCATACTGATGGATTCAAGTCACCGAACACCAAATCAGTGCTTTAAAAATGTGATGCTGTAGGATACACACCTAATACACCTTGATTTGTCTTCTAAAGCAATACATTATCAACCAGATCTATACAGTAGTAACATTTGTAGTAAGGATCTCTTGAGATTTGACTGCAGAAGTAGGTTATGTTTGTATGATTGAGTGTATTAGTTACTTTTCTCACGGTGCAGATACCCTTCAGTAGCACCTGAAGAAGGGTGGTTTATTTCAGCTTACAGTTCTGAGGAAGGTGTGATAGAAGGGAGAGGCAGAGAGGACAGAAGGAGGAAGATTTTGCTGAGCCAACTTTCTCCTTTTTATGCATTTTGAGACCCCAACCCAGGTGCCACCCACTTTTAGGGTGGGTCTTTCCACGTAAATTAATCTAATCTAGAAAATCCTTCCGGGAACCCTCAGAGATTTATCTCCAAGGTGACTCTCAGTCCTGTTCAGTTGACAGTGTGAACATCACATGTGCACACACACAAATTGCAGTGCTGGGATGTTGGTAACAGGATCAGTGTTTCTTGATTTGAATGAGAGGATACTAATTTTATACTTTTTGTGCTAAAGTTATTACATAACCCAAGCCAAGAATCTGGCCTTCACAATGTACATTTTCTGAGGTCTGAGGTATACATGATAGCAAATGTATACTGTTCATCATATCCTGTTAAAGTCACGTGTAAGGATGGAACAGGTCCCAGGCAGTGAGAGCAGACAGTTTGCCTTGCAGTCTTTACAGAGACCATGAGTGGGTTTTAGAAAAGACATCTTACCATGTCCTTGAAATCAGAAGCCAGGGGAAAAGTAAGAAATGTTCAGATTTTACTTTTCTATTAAGTCTTTCATCTGTCCTCTGAATTATTCAACACATTTTGTTCAGAGATTTCTTATAGTATTGGGGAGATGGAAGAACGTGTTTTCGTGTGTAATGGTTGTTGTTCAGTTTTCTAAGGTTTTCTTTGTTTCCTGGGTAGCCTGGACTGGCCTTACGTCTCAATCTTCCTGTTTCAGCTTTTTAATTGCTGAGATCACAGACATGTGCCATTATGCCAAGCTTAGGTTGTCCCATGTTAAATGAAGACAAGCTGGGCATCGTGGCTCACATCTATCTCTTTATCACTCTGGAAGCTCAGGCAAGAGGATTGCTCTTAGCTCAAGGCTAGCCTGGAGTGCAGATGGAGATCCCATTTCAAAAATCTTCCCCCCAAAAAGAAAAGGAATGAAAACATGCTTTGAACTGGGCGTGTTAGCACAGTTTTGGGACCCACCACTGGAGAGACATAGAGGCAGAGGGTGAGTGTACACAGTCATTCTCAGCTACATGGAAATGAGTTGGAGTCCAGGCTTCCCGAGAAAAACACCTGCCAAGCTGACAACGTTCTCCTGTTTGAGTTCCAGATCGCTTGTTACTTTTTGCCTAATACATTGTTTTAGTTTGTCTTTAAATTAGAATACCAATAATGAAAGGTCAGGGTCAGAAAATGCCCTTTTTGGTACCTTTGCGTGTTTTTTCTCATCCATTTCTTTGTTTTTTTTTTTTAACTTAAAAAAAATATTTTTTGGCCATACACAGTGGTGGTGTATGACTATAATTCCAGCACTTGGAAGGCAAAGGCAGGCAGATATCTATGACTTCAAGGCCAGCCTGGTCTGCAGAGCAAGTTCGAGGACAGGCAAGGCTACAAAGAGAAACCCTATCTCAAAAAACGCCTTCCCCCAACAATTCTTTGAGAATATGTACATGTATGCAGTGTCTTTTGTTCATATCCACCCTCTCTTCCCCTTTGTTCTTTTGAAGCAGGGGTCTCTTCGCATGCTGGCCTCAAACTTACTCTGTAGTAAAGCTGACCTTGAGCTCTGATTCTCCTCCCTCTACTTCACAGAGTGGGTATAGGAGTGAGCTTTCACTCCTGGTTCCTGTTGGGACCAAGCCCATCCAAGGCCTTCTGAGAGATCCCGATGAAAGGACAAAGGGAATACTGTGTCCTTGCCTAGGACCAGACTTGGCAAGGTCTGGTTTGGGGCTGGGGACATAGCCTCTAGGGAGTCAAGGTTTTGTGGGAACCCAACTTTTACCCCTGAAGGGCTGTGGCTCTTAGTCCCTGAGACATGGTATGCTGGTCTGTGACACACTTAAGATGTCCTGTGTTCCCTTTGCACAACAATCCTTGATCAGTCCAGCTGACTTTGTCCCGTTTTCCCTGTAACAACATATGGGATGCTGTGCTGCTTAATAAACTTGCTGGCATGAGCCGTCAGCTTGATTTCTCATCCTGGCCCTCCTCTTTGACATCTTGAAGGTTAGACCCTCCTTCCTGCAGGTTTCAGTCAGGTATATGTGAACATTTTCTAAAAACTTTAAATAAAGCCTGGCAGTGGTGCACACCTTTAATTCCAGCACTCAGGAGGCAGAGGCAAGTGGATCTCTGTGAGTTCTGAGGCCAGCCTGGGCTACAGAGTAAGTTCCAGGACAGCCAGGGCTACACGGAGAAACCCTGTCTCGAAAAACAAACAAATCTTAAACAATATTTATACATAGCACTTGACAACTTTGATTCATAATGTGTCACTATCTATGTAGATCAGCACATTTGTCACTGGTCTTGGTGTCATTGAGTGTCACTGCTCTAGAAGTGGTGGCACCTGGGAGAAGGGAGAGATAAATGAAGAGACTAAAGTCTCATGCAATAGCCAACTTTATTCAGAGCCTCAGACAGTGTATATTCTGAGGGTTAGTACGCCTTTAATCCCAGCACTCAGTAGGCAGAGGCAGGTGGATCTCTGAGTTCGAGACCAGCCTGGGCTACAGAGCAAGTTCCAGGACAGCCAGAGCTACACAGAGAAACCCTGTCTCAAAAAAACAGAAAAGTTCTCATGAGTTCATGCTGTATACAAACACAAGGACAAGCCACACAGGGCAAAAACATTTTTCCATAGAGGCATATAAAGGATAGTTTAAACATTTAATTGAATAACAGCAGCAAGCAATGATGAGTAATCTGAAATAGACTCATACCTATCCCTGCAACTGAGAGGAGCATGAAAGCACATTCCAAAAACAGTTTCTCCTGTTCTGAAGAAACTGGAGTCACAAGACTCTTGTTAAAGTGTTCTCACAAGCGTGAAGAATTTTCCTCACACGGCTCCATTCCTGGATTGTGTTCTGACAGTTGAGTTTGTTTTGAAGAAAGATCTCACTATGTAGCCGCAAAGTGGAGATCTTCCTGCTCGGGCTCTGAGAGTTGGAGTTGATAGGTGTGCTGGTGCACACCCGAAATGCTCCTCAAGGAGTAGAAGCAGGAGGAGTAGGTGTTCAAAGCCTCTTTAGCTGTATGGTGAGTTCTAGGTAGCTTGTTGATATAGAAATGTATTATATAGAAATGATAGGATAAAAGGTAGATTATTGAATCTACTCAAAAAATAAAAATGATAGGGTAAAAGGGTATTGAATCTACTCTGAAAAGAAAAAAAGAGGATATATATATGATAAGGTAAAAGGTAGGTTATTGAATCTACTAAAAAAAAAAAGATATAGAAATAATAGGATAAGCTGGGCGGTGGTGGCACATAGATTTAATCCCAGCACTCCGGAGGCAGAGCCAGGCTGATCTCTGTAAGTTTGAGGCCAGCCTGGTCTACAGAGTGAGTTCCAGAACAGGCTCCAAAACTACAGAGAAACTCTGTCTTGAAAAACAACAAAAAACAAAAACAAAAACAAAAAATAATAGGATAAAAGGGTGGATTATTGAACCTACTCTGAAAAGTAAAGGGGGAGGATATAGATATAAGATAAAAAGGTAGATTATTGAACTTATTTTTAAAAAACAACTGCTAGTTTTACATATTTTACATTGGATTGGGTTTTGGTGTATTGTATACAAATTTTGTATATTGATACAAATTTGAGGTAAAT
>CABHPQ010151962.1:0-19770 GCA_902168405.1 Peromyscus aztecus
TAGATGCCATTCAGCCTTTCTTCCATGATCGTAAGTTTTAACTAAATGCCATTGTACACGTAAGATCAATGGTCCTATTTGTTGAGAAAATGTTTAAAAAGAAAAAAGGGCCTCTATTAAAATATGTAAGACAAGTTTAACAAGAGAAAGCCTGAAAATTCTCACAAATTTTTCCTAAATTTCCATTACTTAAATCTATATAGGAATCTATTATAAATTGGTATTTAAATTAGCTGAAGAAAAAAAAAATCCTATTTTGTAGATTTCGATTTATGATAGTCCTGAGAGTTTTCTACAGTGAGATAAAGACCTAAGTATGTTCTATAGTTAATATCTATGGGTAGAAAAGACATCAAATAGTTCATAGCTATATGATAGATTTAGTTATATTCGAAGTTTTTTTTTTTTTTGATAGAAAAATAGGAAGTGTGCTGAAGTAGTGAGGATTCAGGCAGACTTCCCCTGCAAGCAAACTGCCCCCTGAACCTGAGTTGCCAACTTCTGTTTACTTTAAAAGTGTCTTAAATGACGAGCATGTATCTATGTGCTTCAACACAAGGCGAAAGTATTTCTTAACATTAATGCTGAGAACAGTTGAAGGGTCAGCCCTCCAGGTATCTTTAGTACTTCTAAAGAAGTTTACAGTACTGGTGAAGGTATGTCATTCACGGTTCATCTTGTTTTTAGTATTACTTATGAAATTATTCAAAAAGAGGTTCCACATAAAACGCAAAGGCCTTGGAGTTCAGTTTGTTTTCCCAATCTTCAAAACATTTTAGTTCTGCTTGGGCCTCCTTGGAAATACTCATGCTAAAAAATAATTATTAAGTTGATTGTAGAAATGGAAATGGCATGCGTCTTGCTGACACGTTGAAACCCTAAAGTCATTTGAAGTGATGGAAACAAACATAAAATGCAGATATTGGGACTCAGTTGTTGAAATAATGTAATAATGAAAGGATTAAGTTTCTAAATCCCAGAAATTAAGGTGAAAAAAAAAAAAAGAAAAGCATGATTCTTAATAACTTTATGGTTGTCAATTCCAGAATGAAAACTAAATATTTAAAATGCAATTAGTCAAAGGTAACTTAAACCAAGCGTGGTGGTGCTTGGCTGTAACCCAACTCCTGAGATAGAAACAGAACTATCAGGAGTTCAGAGCCAGCCTTAGCTGTATGACGAGTTCAGTCACTCTAGGCTTATGAGATACTGTCTCAAAATAAAATGGAGGCAGCGCTTCAAGAGTTTCTAGATAAATGAATACATCTATAAAAATTCCCATCCCATCTAATAAAAAAAAATCCCATCCAATAAAAACTACTCAACAGAATTGTATAGGTAGAGCAAACTATCACGCAGCCATATATTCCAAATATATTTGATAAATGGAATGGTAACAAGCCACCGCTCAAAAATACCAAAAGTCAGTATAATCAAGTTAGTCACATACTAGCACACAACACATTAATACTGGAGGGAAATTATAGGAATTGCAACAGAGACACAAAGATAGTTTTCTGAAAATTAATGATTTTTAAATGATCTGTGTAGAGACTGACTAAAGGCCATTTGTACATTGATGAAGAGGGGAGGCAGTCTGCAACAGTTACCATGCTTCCTACTGATACTGGGAAGTGGAAGGATGCTTTCAAAAGCAAAAATGACTTCAGCACACTGACTTACCACTTGTGATCCTGGGAAGGGGAGGCAGGAAGACTGCTTTGATTTCACATCCACCCTGAATTACATACTGAGTTCAAGGCCTGTCTGAGCTACAGAGAGAAACCTCATCTCAAAAAAAGAAAAAGAAAAGAAAAAGAAAAAAACGAATGAGAGTTAAATTCACACTTTTCAGTAACTTTTAGATGGATACTTTAGTAGACTCCATAAAAATAACATTGTAATGAGAGATTGCACCAGTATTAATGGATATAAGACCAATTCCCACAGTCAGAAATCAAGAGTGTGTATCACATTTTACATGTGTAATGGAATATAACAAATTATAATTGTTCTGTGAAATAATATATCAACAAAGGTTTAAGAGCTTAGGCAAAAAGTGAAATTTTCTAGTGTGTTGAAAATATCTCAAATGGAGAAAGGATGGATGCCCATGGATAGATAGAAAATATGTCCTCGCACCAAGTACCTGAGTTAAAAATGATAGTGATTAAAATACAATAGATTTTTTTTGTTTGCTAAACAAGTTTTATGTGAAAAGTGAGATATAAAAATGGATAAGTATTTAACAAATGTGAATATTTCACATATTATGACTTTATTTCAGAATTGCACATTGATGTCATGATAAGCTGATATTAGTGAATACTAAGGCAATATATATTTTCTTATATATTATTCATAAGTAAATAATAGAATCACTCTAAGTTATAAAATTTCCTCTGCAGATTAACAACGTAGTGTAGAACGGTAACATTTTTTAATGTAGGAGGGTGTTTATAAATGTATGTAGGAAAAAGTTTTAAAGGTAACATCAAAATAAATATCAAAGCTAATAAAATCAAAGCACAATAACCTGATGTTATAGTTTTGCTGTCCTTTAGGATGTGGGTATTATGTAGGAAATAATTATAAAATTGACAAGTGTTCAGAGTACAAGAACAACCAAATATCCAAATGGCCAAAAGGATATGAAAAGTTCCCGTTAAGTTCAGAGAAATGGAACCTGAAGTCAGATGGCACACCAGTTTATCCTATTCATTGTGAGTAGACTAAATAGTGATGACCATACTTGAGCACATTCCCAAAGTATGCCACATCCTACTTCAGAGATACTTAACAGTTTTTATTGCTACTCTTCATTGTAGGAAGGAAATGAAATGATGCTAGATGTCCACTAACAGATAAATGGAGAATGAACATAAGATATGGAGAGGAATTTATTGAGCTACTTATTAAGATAAAATTTATATGTTATAAAATTTTAATTTATTGAGAAAAGTTAAATTATGAAATTTGCAGGGAAATGGATGGAACTGGAAAACAGTAAATGAGGTAACCTAGAAAGTGTCTCTGATGGGTTAAAGGTTCTAGTAGAAGCGGGCTGGGGATAGGCCTTAGGAGTTCTAAAGTCGAAGGAGGAATGCTGAGAGCAAGAAAGTAAAGAGGAGGGCTGGGCAGTGGTGACACACACCTTAACCCCAGCACTCGGGAGGCAGAGGCAGAGGCAGGCGGATCTCTGAGTTTGAGGCCAGCCTGGGCTACAAAGTGAGTTCCAGGACAGGCACCAAAACTACACAGAGAAACCCTGTGTTGGAAAAATAAACAAATGAAGAAGAAGAAGAAGAAGAAGAAGAAGAAGAAGAAGAAAAGGAAAGAGGAGGAAGGAGTAGAGCTGTGGGGACGAGGGCTCAGAAAAAATGGATTGTGTATACAAACTTTGTAAAGAATCCTATTAATGCCAGGCGGTGGTGGCACACGCCTTTAATCCCAGCACTCAGGAGGCAGAGCCAGGTGGATCTCTGTGAGTTCAAGGTCAGCCTGGTCTACACAGCGAGATCCAGAAACAGGCACCAAAACTACACAGAGAAACCCTGTCTCGAAAAAAACTTAAAAAATAAATAAATAAATAAATAAATAAATAAATAAATAAATAAATAAATAAATAAATAAATAAAAAGGCAATCGTATTACTCAACAAGCTCACTAGGAAGGATAAATTCTGACAGTCAAGTGGAGCAAACTTAAACCACAGCAAGTGAGCAAAAGCCTTGCTGTCTTCCCCACAAGACAAGGCTAATGCCCATGCTCCCATGCTCCCATGCTCCCACTGTGCTCGTAATACACACAAAGTCCGAGATGCAGGTGAAAACAGGGAAGCAAAGAAGAAATTGCACTGAAATTGTGAAAAAGGCAAACACTGTTATGAAAATGGGGGACTAGGTTCTGTTCTTCACAGCTTAAAACCACAAATGCAAGCTTGTTGACAAGCCTCCATCCATAATGAGAGGATGGGCAGGCCTGATAAAGTGATGCAGATAAGTAGATATGTACCTTCCGGTCTTCAGAGAGCAGATGAGAAAGCAAGAATGCCAGCCACAGGGGAAGCAAATGAAACGTATCGTCAGTGTTCCCATACTGAGAACTGTGCTCTCAGTTCCCTTCTCTTCTACTGAAAGTCAAATGTGCATCGAAAGTTGACCTTTGCAACACCTGACCGACTCTTTTAGTTTTCACAAAATATGAATTAATAACAAGTATTTCATTAGGAATTTTATATGTAGCCTTTGTATCTAATCATTTACTTAAAGGAAATTTTGTTTCTATAGTTCATTGTTTCTCCTCACCACTGAATTAGGACCCCTTTCTTATGAATATTATTGGGTACAGAATATGATTGCTATAAATGAAACCTTAAAATAAAACTGAATTTTAACATAAAAGAAGGACAAGGAAAGACCAGAGAGATAACTCAGTTGTTAAAAATTCTTTCTGACAAGCATGTGTACCTAAGCTGAGATCTCAAGCACCCACGAAAATAGCTAGGTGTGAGGACATACCCCTATAACCTCCAAAAATAAAATGGAGAGCAATCAAGACACCCAACATTAACCCCCACCTAGCATGTTACCAGCTTACACATAACACACCCCCTCACTAACAGGTACATATACTGCACACAACACATACACACAAAACTAAAAGAATAAAAAGTGAAAAGAGAATACTGACATAGTATTGAATACAAAAGCAATTGTACTTGGAAACATGAAAAATAGGAAATAATAATGAATAATGGGGAAACAGCTCAATTGGTAAAAGGAGGAATGAATTGAAGAGAAGCAGCTGATTCAGTACAGTAATTGTTTTGTGGTCCAAGGGATAAATGTACATGATATAGTTAAATCAAAAGGGGTTGGGGAGAAAGGAGGGGCAGATGAAGGAAAGAGTGAGAGAGAAAGGAAGAGCAAGAAAAGAAGGAAAAGGAGAAACAAAAGGAAGAATGAAATAGGAAGAAAACTGGAGGGAGGGAGGGAGGGAGGGGGGAGGGAGGGAGGGAGGGAAGCACTAATAATGGAAGCAGAAATGCATGTGATCAGATGCTGACCACGGCATGGTAGTATGCATGGCTCACAATCTAGAGACCATGGATAAGCAGCCAGAGGAACTCAAAGAGAAATTACCAACGTAAACAAGGAAATTTGCTTTAACAAAAAGGATAACGTGTCAGAGGAGAGTAAAGCTGCCAGTCAACTTCATGTTAAAGATGGGTCATAGATATTTCAAAATATTGATAACACAAGGCATAAAAATTGAGTGGTTAGCACAGTTTGCCTTTCACTATTCCTGACCCCTGGTTCTTCAAGCCCAACGTGAGTGAAGGGAATTTACAAACTAATTGAAGTAAATTGAAATCTGTTGGCTTCAAAATATGTGCAATATTTGGGTGAGCTTGACCTAGTCAGTCATTTGAGCAGGGAACTGTCAGATCGTAAGTGATGGCTGTCTTAAATAACAGAGCAAAAAACAAATATTATAATAAACTCATCAAAATTAAAGGGGATGATGCATCACCAAAGCAAGGAAAGACAGTTGTGCTGCAATATCATCCATACATGAGGAGACAGCAAAGTCAGTTATCCTGGATGCATTAGACAAGACCTGTCTCCTAATGTTTAAGACTGCGGTGTACTAAAAAACTGATTTTTTCCCCTTTCTCCCCATTTTCTCATGCTTCTAACACCAAGAATAAGAGTTTATTTTAATGTTTTGACCCACATTATTTAAAAGCCACTGAATAGGATCCCAAATCTTTCCATTTATTGTTTTAAAAAAATGCACAATTTGAGCATCGATGATTATGTTTGTGGTCCATTAAAATCTATGGCTGCACATACTGATATTATTTATTTTATTCAATAACTCCAGAGATATTGTTATTAATCTCTTCGCATATTTAAAATCCAAAAGATTATCGGTTAAGAAAAGATATGTTGAATTTCCAGAGATAACTTAAAAATAGAACACACAAGTGTGAATTGGTTCTCATGGTAGTATTTTGTGGAAGTTTGTCAAAGTTATCGAAGAAAAACAGGAAGTGACCATAGTAAAAAGGAGAAAGAAAAGTACAGACTTGGTGAAATAAAAATCGTTTAAACAAGAATTGAGCCGAGGTACCAACTGAATTAACAGCAGTAACAACAAAAATTTCAGAATTAATTTTATTTGTAAGACAGCATCCAGTATAAGGAAAAGAAAGTTCTTGGGTCTTAACACTCAGAATATGTCTCCCAGTCATCAACCTTCTATTGATTAGTGACTTGGGGGAGATGATTTTTAGTGAATGCAAACATTGTATTTAAAATAAGCGAGGTAGCAATATATTTCACTCTTGTAATTGCTGAATAGGTTTTAGCCTGAGGGGAAGTGGAAGGTGACAGAGGTAAATGAAGAGTCCGCTGAGAAGATAGTTACGCTGAGTTGGCAGTATAGATGAGTGGTTCTCAACAGGTGGGTCACAACCCCCCTTGGTCACATATCAGATGGTTACATTACAGTTCATAACAGCAGCAAAATTACAGTTATGAAGTAGCAACGAAATAATTTTATGGTTGGGGATCACCAAAACATGAGGAACTGTATTAAAGGGTTGGAGCATTAGGAAGATTGAGAAACACTAGAGTGGATGAAGAACTCAGTAAGTTTGTAAGAGTCAAGTGAAGGTAAGGGGAAGGTATTTGAGCTGTAGTAGCTAGAAAGAAAGAAGGAAAAAACAAGTTTAAATGTTTGGATAATTAATTCTAATTGCATTCAAAAAAGAATGTTAACATCAACCCTTCCTCTTCCCCTTACCTATCATTTTGGGTTTGCTATTTCTTGCAATTGTCAGGAGATAGTGAACTTTCTTATTTGGCAGAGTCCCTTTACTACTGTATTTTAGGCAAAGAAACAATAAATACAATGATTATTCCAAGGAGCCCAGGGAAAGCAGTCTCTCACTAACATGACATCATGTCTGTGCGTGGTCAGCTTTACACATGTAACATAAAATGTTCATCTGCTGTGACCTTGCTAGTCTTCAAGTGCTTCTTCTCTTTTCTCAAAGGTAACTCTTCAACAATTAAAAGTTCCCCAGTTCCCTGTTTTCAACACACAAACATGCACCCACTCATGGGTTTAGTTTTAAAGCAAGACCTAGATAGGGGAATTCAGTGTAGGTTAGTTAATAAACTGTTTTACTTTAATGCTGTGTAAATCATTACAGACCCAAGTCCTTACTAACAAACCAGCCCCCTTTTCACTTTGAAGGTACTCGTGTGGGCCTCTTGAATATTCCCCATGCAGGTAAAGTTTTCTTCTGAAGTAAAATTCCTTATCTGATTTCTTCTTGGTTTTGCATTCAGCAGGTAAGTATTTAAAATGTCAGGTGAAAATGTCCTTTACGGTCCAATGTGCTATTATTTCTGGCAAATCTCACATTTCCTGCTTCAAGGAAAAGGCTCAGTACTCTTTACATTCATTGTTCTGGTTCTTCAGAATTTTGTTTATATTAAATAAAGCTGTTGCCCTGCAGTTTATACAAACCCTCATTCAATGTTTATATCTCGTTCATGGATTGGTGTTACACAATGTGCTTCTATAAGTATTGTATCACAGTATGATAATATTCTCATTCACAGTCTTTCTCTGTCTCTATCTCTATCTCAATCTCTCTGTCTCGCTCTGTTTTTCTCCCTCCCTCTAGAAGCTTTTTTATCTTGATGCCTTGTAAATTATCCCAGATCAAGGCCTTACTTACAAACTAGCTCCCTTTGCACTTTGAAGTTTTCCTGCCCCCACCCTCTCTCCCCTTCCTTGTCTTGTTTGTGTGTGTGTGTGTGTGTGTGTGTGTGTGTGTGTGTGTGTGTGTGTGTGTTCAAGTGTGTGGGTACCTGTGCCTATGGTTGTGCATTCACCCATGTGCATTTGAATGTGTAAGTCACAGGTAGATGTTGAATGTCTTCTATTGTCTCTCTGAATATGGACCATAAGAATCACCTGATTTGTAGGCAGACATCCTCTAGTCCTCATCATAGGCTTCAGACTTCAGTTTCTCCTGTTCTCAGGTCCCTGTCTCCCAGAAACCCCACCAGCTACTCACAAGACAACCATTCAGTAGTTTTCATTAAAACTGTGTTCAGTACCTCACAGTTTTGAACTCGATCACTTTCTGTTACCTTCACACAGTTCTAGCAGAACTTTACTCTTACTAAGTGAGGACTCTCAACCTTCAGTTCATTGGAAGCATGAAGATCTCCATTCCTGCACAATAGGTACCATAAAATACACTGAATCCAAAGTTCTAGTATAGAGAGATGAAGTTTATTGAGATGCTCATGGGAATAACATGAAATGTGTATAGACTTATTTTCTAAATGACATATGCACCTTTTATTCTTTGCCAGACTGCTTTTAGAATCTAGCATGCAAGAGAGGTTTTATAATTAATTTTCAATGTTAGTTTTTGAGGTATTTGAAATAAAACACTTTTTGAATGTAAGTGATATAATGTAATACAATTAGCATGGTAAGTTACTTATAAGTTGAACTAATTGACAAGATACATAATATTCTTTTGGAACATTCATATTTCTCCTGTTTTCTAACGTTTTCTAATTAATTTTCTTTTTTGGGTGGTACAGGGTTTCTCTGTGTAGACCTGGCTGTCCTGGAATGTATGCTGTACACCAGGCTGGTCTTGAACGCATAGAGATATGCCTGCCTCTCTCTCCAGAATGCTGGGATTAAAGGTGCACCATCTGGATGGTTTCTAATTCTTTCGTCTGTTTGTTCTATTGTTTTTTGAGACAGCATCTCACACTGTAGGTGACAGTAGCTGAGACTTTGTGCAATTTTTCTGCCTCAGCCTCTGAGTGCGGGATTAAAGGTGCGCACTGCCAAGCCCGCTGACCCTTCTTATACTACAAGCAACCATTTCAGTTTTATGTCACTACAAAATAGATAACAGAACCAAAAATGAACGTACAATCCAGCCAGACAAGAACTCTTGTCTCCTTTCCCAATGTAGCTCTTTCCTTCACCCTCAAAGGAGGAAACTCTATGTTGCCACAGAACTGGACTGTTTTCTTTTCAATAGCCTCAGGATATCGGTTTGCATAGAGGAAAATCAACACAGCAGAACATAGAAATGGAAATGAAGATTTTTTTTGCAGGATTTTCCAATTGGTGAGTCATTATACAAACAACTTGAACTTGACTATTTACTTCTTTAATTTGCTTTCTGATCAAAGGTAGGTTTGTGTGAAGTAGAAGGCATTTTAAAAGGTCTAATAAAACGTAAGTTTTGATGTTACTAAAATATAAAAATGATTCATGAGATGCTGATCACACAATATTTTCTTGCTGTTCAGTAAGTTCCCTGTGTAATGAATTATTTACCGTTTTGTGGGTATGCTTATGCATGGAATAATCACTTTGTTTTTACCATTTGTTACTGATAGAACAAATGAAATTTAAATACATGTAAGCACTTCCTTATTATATAATAATTTACAAGAATTATTTCATAGAGAAATAAAAGTGAGAAAAGAAATACATTACTGTATACTTAAACAATAAAGACAATTTTCTCTTAGAAAAAAGTCATTATAACCCCCAATCATGAGTCGACATGAAACACCTGATATATTTATAGTATTTTTCAATTACTATAAAAGCTTACCTCTTCAATGTCCATGAAAAGTGTAAATTTAAAATCTTAGACATTTTACATTGCATATATTATACATCTGTGCACCTACTAATTTAAGGTTCAGTTCATACTACTAATTTTAGTGAAACAAATATATAGATATAGATATAGATTATAGGGGGTATAACTAGTTTTCTCATTTAGATTAAATAACAATTAGGATGATTTTAACTGGTTGAACAAAAGCCTGGGTTTTTCTACAATATTCCATCCTTAGTATCCTATGTGTAAGTGGATACTTCACTGTATTTGATGATCATTTATGGTAAAATTCTTAGGATAGCACAGTTTGTCTGAACTGTAAGTTAACATTACTTGTATTTCATACAAACATACCATAATTGAAATCTCAAACATTTGAAACTACTGTACATCACGTTGTAGTTTTAATTATTGATTTTAGTATGTGACATGATCCTTATTTTGTCAGTCGTTTCACAACCAAAACATACCAAATAAAACTAATTAAAACAATTTCTAACTCTTAATTGTAAAGTTTGACATACTTTTAACTATATTCTGCACCAATATCATACTTACTCTAGTTTTAAATCTGGAAGAAATGGACAATTTTCTGCATAGGTACCACATACCCAAATTAAATCAAGACCAGTTAAACAATTTAAGCAGACCTATAATTCCTATAGAAATAGAAGTAGTCATTAAAAGTCTCCCAACTGAAAAAAGCCCAGGGCCAGATGGGTTCAGTGCAGAATTCTACCAGAATTTCAAAGAAGAGTTAATACCAATACTCCTCAAATTGTTCCACACAATAGAAACAGAAGGAACATTGCCAAACTCTTTCTATGAGGCTACTGCTATGTGATAATGCTTTTTTACACTGGTTTAACAAAGTACTGCTTGGCCATTAGCTCAGGTTTATTACTGACAAGCTCTTACAATTAAATTAACCCATAATTCTTATCTATATTTAGTCATGTGGTTTGTTACCTTTTCTCAATTCTGCCTTCACATCTTGCTTCCTCTGTGTCTGGTTGGTGACTCCTGACTCAGCTCTTCCTCTTCCCAGCATTCCTTTGGCCACCCTGCATATACTTCCTGCCTGGTTCCTGTCCAATCAGCATTTTATTAAACCAGTATACAAAAGCATTACCCCACAGCATTTCCCCTTTTCTGTCTAATCAATAAGAAAAGTTTTAACTTTAACATAGTAAAATTACATATAATAGAACAGTTATCAAGCAAGAATTATAGTTACAATGTCTAGTCTATTAGTATTTGGCAAAATTAAAGAAAATATTCTATCATGTATTCTATATTTGTGACTCTAAAGTTTCATATCTAATTTATCTTTTATTGTAACTAAGGAAAACTTTAATTATAACTATCTATTCTTCAACTACATCAAAAACTCCAGAAGGATGTAATATTACCTAAGTAAACAAGAAGTGTATTATAAGCAACTTCCAAAAATTCTGGAAATGACAGAGACAGCTGCCTGCCTGGACAGTTATCCAAAGTTCTTCTGTAACGTTGGAGCATCCATCTTAAGCCCATAGACTTAGTCTCTCAGTCATTTTTTTTTCTGTGTCCTGTAGAATGTCTGGCAGTTTCTTATGTAAAGCTGGAACCTGAAGGACCATTTTGTCTTGCACAGTTCAGTGGTCACCTTCCTATGGGTCCTGCATGTCCAGTAAATACAACATTTTGTCAAGAGTCCAGGCAAGAACAGTTTCTTGCCCAAATGGCTATTTTTGCCAAGAAGAAGATAAACTCCATATAGAGTGTCTTCAACGCTCATCTTTCTCTTTGAAGTAAATAGGTGTTGCCAGGAACAGACATGTCTCACTGTCCAGAAAGTCTAAGTTTTTAAAACATTTAAATGCCATATTCTGTATGTCTTAGAAGTGTTTAAAGACTACTTACCTAATTTAATTATATCTATGTATACGTAGAAAACTTAACATGACTATAAGTTTGACTATCATAGAAGACTAATTATTAATCAGGATTTCTTAATTATTCGTTAACAATTTAAATGAACTGCACAAAAATAATACCTTAAACAAGAGTAGAATATACATACAGTATAACAAAAATTAACTTTAAATTTGTATCAATAAACTAAAATCTATACCAATGTAAAACATATTAAACAAGTTGCTCTTTAAAAGTAGATTCAAACAATCCACCCTTTTACCCTATCATATCTACATCCTATATTTCCATTTCAGGCTACAGTTACCCTGATACTCAAAACACAAAGATACAACAAAGAGAATTACAGATCAGTTTCCCTCATGAACATTCATGCAAAAATACTCAATAAAATACTAGTGAACTGAATCCCAGAACACATCAAAAATATCACCTATCATGATCAAGTGAGCTTCATCCCAGAGATTCATGGATGGTTCAGCATAGAAAATCTGTCAATTTAACCCATCATATAAGTAAACTGAAAGAAAAAAAACCCACTTAATCATCTCATTAAATCCTGGAAAAGCCTTTGATAAAATTCAACACCCCTTCATGATGAAGGTCCTGGAGAGATCAGGAATACAAGAAACATAACACAACAAAGGCAATTTACAGCAAGCAGACAGCCAACATCAAATTAAATGGAGAGAAACTCAAAGCAATTCCACTAAAATCAGGAACAAGACAAGGCTGTCCACTCTCCCTATATCTAATCAATGTAATACTCAAAGTCCTAGCTAGAACAATAAGACAACAAAAGGAGATCAAGGGGATAAAAATTGGAAAGGAAGAAGTCAAACTTGCTATTTGCAGTTGATATGATAGTCTACATAAGTGACCCTAAAAATTCTACCAGGGAACTCCTACAACTGATAAACACCTTTAGTAACATGGCAGGATACAAGATTAACTCAAAAAAATCAGTACCCTTCCAATCACAAATGATAAACAGGCCAAGAAAGAAATCAGAGAAACATCACCCTTTACAATAGCCACAAATAATATAAAATACCTTGGAGTAACTCTAACCAAACAAGTGAAAGACCTGTATGACAAGAACTTTAAGTCCTGGAAGAAAGAAATTGAAGAAGATATCAGAAAATGGAAAGATCTCCTATGCTCGTGGATAGGTAGAACCAACATAGTAAAAATGGAAATCTTACCATGAGCAATCTACAGATTCAATGCAATCCCCATCAAAATCCCAACACAATTCTTCACAGACATCAAAAGAACAATACTCAACTTCATATGGTAAAATAGAAAACCTAGACTATCTAAAATAATCCTTTATAATAAAGCAACTTCTGGAGTCATCACCATCCCTGATTTCAAGCTCTACTATAGAGCTATAGTATTAAAAACAGCTTGGTACTGGCATGAAAACCAACATGTTGACCAATGGAATCGAATTGAAAATCCTAACATTAATCCACATACCTATGAACACCTGATTTTTGACCAAGAAGCCAAAATCGTACAATGGAAAAAAGAAAGCATCTTCAACAAATGGTGCTGGCATAACTGGATGTCAACATGCAGATTACAAATAGATTCATATCTATCACCATGCACAAAACTCAAATCCAAGTGGATCAAAGACCTCAACATAAATCCAGTTACACTGAACCTGATAGAGGGGAAAGTAGGAAGTAGCCTAGAAAGCATTGGAACAGGAGACCACTACCTAAATATAATACCAGTAGCACAGACATTAAGAGCAACAATTAATAAATGGGACTTCCTGAAACTGAGAAGTTTCTGTAAGGACACAGTAAGACAAAATGACAGCCTACAGAATGAGAAAAGATTTTCACCAATCCCACATCTGACAGAGGGCTGATTTCCAAAATACTTAAAGAACTCAAGAAACTAGACATCAAAATATCAAATAATCCAATTAAAAAATGGGCTATAGATCTAAACAGAATTTTCAACAGAAGAATCTCAAATGGCAAAAGAAATTTAAGGAATTGCTTAACATCCTTAGTCATCAGGGAAATGGAAATCAAAACAACTCTGAGACACCATCTTAACCTGTCAGAAGGCTAAGATAAAAAACACTGATGACAGCTTATGTTGGAGAGGTTGTGGAACAAGAAGAACACTCCTCCACTGTTGGTGGGAGTACAGACTTGTACAACCACTTTGGAAATCAGTGTGGCAGATTCTCAGAAAATTGGGAGCCAATCTACCTCAAGACCCAATGATACCACCTTTCGGCATATGCCAAAAGGATGCTCAATCATACCACAAGGATACTTGCTCAGCTATGTTCATAGAAGCATTATTTGTAATAGTCAGAACCTGGAAACAACCTAGATGCCCCTTAACTGAAGAGATAAAGAAATTATGGTACATATAAATAATGAAGTATTACTCAGCTGTAAAAACAATGATATGAAATTTGCAGGCAAATGGATGGAACTAGAATATATCATCCTGAGTGAGGTAACTCAGACTCAGAAAGACAAACATGGTATATATTCACTTATGTGTAGATACTAGAAGTAAAGCAAAGGATAACCAGACTACAACCCACAGCTCCAGAGAAGCTAGGAATCAAGGATCACCCTGGGAAGGGGAAACAGAGGAGATCCCCATGAGTAAACTGGGGATGAAGGAGGACAATGGAGGGGAGGGGATGGGGAATGAGAACATGAGGGAATGGGATGGTCTAGCTGGGGGAGAGATGGAGTGGGAGAGCCATAAAAGAGATATCTTTCTTGATAGAGGGAGACATTATGGGGTAAGGGAAAAAACCTGGAGCTAGGGAAATTCCCAGGAACCCACAGGGACAAGCCCAGACTAGATTACCAGCAATAGCGGTGAGGGTGCATGAACTGGCCTACATTGGTAATCAGATTGGTGAATACCCTAATTGTCATCATAGAGCCTTCATCCAGTAACTGATGGAAGCAGAGGCAGAGATCCACAGCCAAGCACCAGGCCAAGCTCCGGGAGTCCAGTCGAAGAGAGGG
Organism: Peromyscus aztecus; assembly: GCA_902168405.1. Classification (NCBI taxonomy): domain Eukaryota; kingdom Metazoa; phylum Chordata; class Mammalia; order Rodentia; family Cricetidae; genus Peromyscus; species Peromyscus aztecus. The sequence continues at coordinate 14,635 of CABHPQ010151962.1, forward strand.
AAGAGGGATTATATGAACAATGCGGCTCAAGACCATGATGGAGAAATCTACAGAGACAACCAAATCAAGCTCAAAGGAACTCACGAACTTTAGACCAACAGCTGTGGAACCTGCATGGGACCAGACTAGGCCTTCTGCATGCAGGAGATAGTTGCGTAGCTGAGTCTGTTTGAGGGGCCCCTGGCAGTGGGATCAGGATCTAACCCTGGTGCATGAGCTAGCTTTCTGGATCCCATCACCTATGGTCAGACACCTTGCTCACCCTTGATACAGCGGGGAGGGGCTTGATTCTGCCTCAACCGAATACACCAGGCTTAGCTGTTCCCCCATGGGAGAACTTACCCTGTTGAAGGAGATGAGGGGGAGGGAGGAGTGGGGGGAGGGATGAGAGGGAAATCTGTGGTTGGTATGTAAAATAAATACAATAATTAAAAAAGAAAATAGGTCTCATGGAGGTGAGCACAGTTTTCTTGTATACTGTTTAAAATAATGTCTCAACTTAATATACATTCATAGACTGAATTATAAAAATAATTGTACTTGGTAAACTGAATAACATTTTGTTATAATAATTTGAAAAGCCAAGTGATGGATTCATCTTGAGGCTGTCAAAGAATAACAGAAGTTTTAACTTATTAAAACAATGAAATCTTTCTAGTTATTTATATACTCAAAATGTTTAGTCTACAGAATTTTTTTAGAGTTTTAATTTGAATTTACCTTTTTAAAATTCACATAAATACTACTACATTACATTTTTATAGTTATTACATTTACTACAAGTTATTATTAATCTCCCATTGGATCTAATATATAAATTAAACTTTATTATGAGCTTATACAAATATATGTATAGGATAAAAACAAAATACATAGGTTTAGTACTTGTGATGCCAATTCTAATCACCAACTTGCCAACACATAGGAAAACTCCCAATGAGAGATTGTCTAAATCAGGTTGGACTGTGGGCATGTCTGTGGAGAATTTTTCTTGGTTACCTTAACCAAGATGTGAGAAGACCCAGCGTGAAAATGGGTGATGCATTTCCCTAGTTTTGGACCCTAGACTGTAGAAGAGCAGAGAAATGGAGTTGAGCACAAGGCATGCATGTTTCTATTTCTCTCTGCACTTGACTGTGAATGTGATATGAGGATGTGCTTCAAGCCCCTGCTGCTGTGACTTCCACACAATTGTAAACTAAAATACAGTTGTTCTCCCCTAAGTGGCCTTTGTTTGGCCAGGGTGTTTTTACACGGCAACAGAAATGGAGCTAGGATGGGACTCTCTGCAGTTTCAGAACCCACTGGAGGTCTTAGAATGCATCTCCCATGGATATATGGAGGGTTAGCAGACTGTTACACCTTTGTAAGGAAAAGTCCTGATAACATTTGCTAAAAAGTATGCAAAAACATTTCATGTCAGTTAGGTAGGGTAGGGTTGACTTATTTTGTTACAGGTATCACATAATTCCCTTATGACTGGTCTCTTCAGATATCCATATAAATTAATCTGTAATAATCTCCTCTCATTGTCTCTGACTCATCTGACTTGTGATCAGACACATATCCTCAAAAAATGAGACTGTTATAGATATTATAGGAATATTTAAACACTGATGGTTTTACAAGCCTGGATAATGACTGTGGGTATTGTAAAGCTTGCCTTGGGTTTACTTTTCTTGACATATGGAGGGAGGTAAGAATTGTCATTTGAGGCTTCCTACCCATTGTGGTTTGAATGTGTGTGGCCTCTCAAAATTCGTATGTTCAAATATAACCTGGCTGATATCTCACAACATGATTAGAACTTGATGGTGGAATGCACACACAATGAAATTTACTTTTTAAAACAAATATAAGAGCTCACATTTCTAAGCAGCTTTTAAATAAGACATGACTTTTTGTATCTATGTTTAAGAAGTACAGTTATGTATGACTGGTCCTTTCTTTGCCAGTATATTAGGGCTCTAAAGAGTGGAATTTGACGTATTCTGCTAGATTATAAAACGTAAAAGGTGCATTAATATTCCCCTAAGAACTTCCTTCACCCAGGAAGCTCCTTGACAATTAGAATTTCATTAACAGATTTTTTTTTCAAGAGGCCAGCATTAATGAGATGATCACAACATTGTGGAAATCTAAAATGCTAGGCTATGAAGGTGTACATCTCTATAACAATGTAGTCACATAGTTTATAGTTCCATTTTATGAAGAGGAAAAATCTTCTTCCCCTTTGTAGCCAAATATAGCAAAAGGAAAGTTTATAATAAAGCATAAAATATTACAACAAAAGCAGGAAAAAAAATCTTAGAGGTCTGCAACTGAGTTTAGCCGCAGGAGCAAAGAAGCCTCCAGTCTTACGGACATTTCTCAATACGTCTGTATCATGCTTGCATCTGTCTTTGTGTTTTTGCTGTTGTACTTGAAAAATTAATCCACCTGAGACTTTTTAAAAATCAAGTCTAGCATATATTTTCTTGACATCATGGAAAATGAATAAAAATTTATATTTGGATTAATTTCATTCAGTGATGAGACAAGAGCGGGCACTTCCAAGGTCTATTTAGAGTAGCAAGTAATTTCGTACAATTGATATATGACACGTTTGGATAGAATTTTTTCACAGTCGCTTTATAGCAGGATTCACACAGTGGAAACATCACTTTGCGATATGAGAACAAAGACAGTTTATTTATTAGGAAAATAGCAACTGGCTTACGAATCACTAAAGCTATCATTTTAAATGTCACTCACTCTCTCCCAATGATTTTGTTCTTGTCTTTTTATTTTGTGGTTTTGCAAGAGGTCAAACAATTACCGAACATTTCAGAGAATGGGTGAAATGCCTTGAGTAAATGAAATGTGCCTTTGATCTGAAAAAGAACCCAAGTGCAGTCACAAAGAGGCATCAAATGAATCCATTTGATTATTTCAAAGTAACACTGGGGGAGTGAGTTAAACCCTCAGCCTAAAATTTAGTAGGTCTGAACAGTTCTACCCCCCAAATTTGTTGTCAGAATTGACAAATGATCTCAAACATCCAGACAAATTGTCTTTCTTCCATATTTAGGAAGGGACTCGTACTTCATACCATCACATCTGGAATGATGGTTATAGAGTTAACCAAAGTCACTAATAGGACAAGATTTTAAAAATATCCATGAGCATTATTCATATTTACTGCAGACTAGTCAAGGCCCAGGGGTGTTGTAAGGAGGCATCCAAAGCTTATTAATATTTTCAGAAGAGCAATCTAGTGGAGGGCTCATGAGTGATTATCAATTTAGTATGCTGTTATCTGATATTAAGCTTTAATTTTACTGGGAAGATATGTGTAAATTACTTTTTTTATAGGAAAAATGTCTTTGTGTGTGGGGGTGGGGTGGGGACAATGGGTCACACACATATCAAGTCTTCACCGATCTCATGGTAAGACTGTCTAACAATACATGAGAAAAATAGGATTCACAACAAAATAAACATTTAAAATTGCACTTGCATATGGAAAATCTTTTTTCCCCAAAGTTTCTAAAGGTAATATGGGTGGTTAGAATCTACCAAATTTCTACAAAACTGCCTGGAAACATCTATGAAAATGATTTTCACAGAAACTTTCTACATGCTTCTCCATTCTGTTTTTTCATTTTACTGTATAAAATATGGAGTAGGAAGTCTTAGAGTTGCCAATACCAAGACTCATGGCTTTATAACAATGTTTTTTAATCACATATTTTGCATATTCTAATATCCTAGTTTTCCTATTTTTGCAAGATTGTCAACACAACTGTGATACCAGAGCTTGATTCAAATTAGTACTATGGCAATGTGATAATTTTGTACGTGTACTTCTAGACAGAGAGAAAAAGTACATCTGCACAATTTGTGTATTGTCTCTTCTCTGTTGCCTTGAATTTTTTCAATGTTCTTGGTATACATAATGATTCCTTTTATCAATAATCCATATATATAAATATACATGGTATAATCAATTCATTAAAACATATTCACCTTCTAAAGTAACAAAATTATGTGCTTTCTATAGACACTCTTATCTGTAACCTCCCTTTACTTTCCCACAAGCTGCCAGTCATCTGTTTATGATATTCTAAACCACCCTGGCTGGATGTGTCTAAACAGCACAGCAGGGCCATTAAAATTCTTCTAGGGCATTTGGTTTGAGCAATCTGCTATTATGACCTTAATTATGTATCCCCTCTCCAAATTCATATGTTGAAGTCCTAATGCCCAGTACTTCAGGATATAACTGCATTTGGAGACAGAGCTTTTAAAAGAAATAATTAAGGTTAAAAGAGATTATGTGTGGACTTTAACTCAATTTGACTGGTGTTTTTATAAGAAAAAGATATTAAAATACAGACATCATGGTAGAGACAGAAGGATGATCATTCTAGGACAGAGAAGGAAGGCATTCATATGCATCGCCCTTCTCAGGGAAGGTACCGCAGAAAAATGTGAACCCCAAATATGAATGCTATGACCTTGAACTTTTGATCCTGAGAAAATAATCTTTTTCTGTAAGCCACCCAATATGTGATTTTATTTGTTTGTTTTTGGTAGCTCTAGCAAACTAATACAACTCTGTATTAAAGCACAGAGATTTTCTTCAGGATTGATAATCAAATTCAGAAGGGAAGGCATTTTCTTAGGACAACCAGGTATCTGAAGGTTCTGCCAAATGGTCATAGAGTTAATGTTCACATTTTCCACCAAAAGAAAATAGAGCAAACAAAAATGTTTCTCCAAAAATTTAGAACATTTCTGTGTAAATAATAGAAACTTTAATGCCAACAGCAGGCCCAGAAGCAGAACACGGGATATCGGTCCACTACATGAGACCAACATGACGGATAAATACAAGCATGAGAAGAGCAGATCAGTTGAGAAATGTCAAAGAGAAGGAAAAGTGCTAGTGAGTTGGCTTAACTCCAAAAGGGACTTGCTACCCAAAGCTACCAACCTAAGTTTGATCCCTAGGGCCCAAGGTAGCAAGAGAGAACTGACTCCTGAAAGAGGTTCCTTGACCTCCACATACACATTGTATGGTGTCTGTGTCCTCACACACCACACCACACACACACACACACACACACACACACACACACACACACACACACA
>CABHPQ010151962.1:19780-53269 GCA_902168405.1 Peromyscus aztecus
ACACACACACACACACACACACACACACACACACACACACACACACAGAGACACACACATTTTTCTGTTAGCTCCCAAATAACCATACACACAAAATCATAATGATAATAATAGTAAATTTTGAAAAACTTAAAGGAGGTAAGGTGAATATTGAGCCTCTTATTCATAATTTTCAGTGACTTCGTTAGTTTTAAAAATTCTAGAAAGCAAAATTGCACATATTCTATTTTATATTGAATGTTGATTACTAACTAAATTCATAACACTATAGCTGGCCTCAGAGTACATCTTAGTGTTTAGTAATGAGTTAATAAAATGTGCACATAGCCAGTTGGCAATGATTTGTTTTTTACTTTGCTATCAATCTAGCATATATTCAGAAACAAATAACCCTAATAACTTCGGAGATGAACAGCTTGGCGAAATGAAATTGTCAAATAGTGGCATCTTTCCCCTTCATTAAAACACAAAATAAAACGAAAGAAAAAACTACAATTGGGTTTTTCATGAACAGTGTTTGGAAAAACACAAGTCTCTTGAAGCCAAAAAAAAAAAAAAAAACAGCATGAGGATATTGGATAAATTATAAACAAAAGAATCAGGCCTAATGAAGAACAAATTTGTAGTCTAGACATAGTGGAACATGCCTGTGTTACCAGCATTCAGAAGGCTACACAGGAGGTTTGCAAGTTCAGAGTAAGACTGGCCTTTCCACTTCCGCATCACTGTGCATCATCAAAGGAAGTCAGGACAGGAATTAAAAGAGCAGGGACCTGAAGGGAGGAGCTGACACAGAGGCCATGGAGGAGGGCTACTTACTGGCTTGTTCCACATGACTTGCTCAGCCTGCCTTCTTATAGAACCCAGGACCACCAGCTCAGGGACGGCACCACCCACAATGGGCTGAGCCCTCCCATATCAATCTCTTATTAAGAAAATACTTTACAAGCTTGCCACAGCCCAATCTTATGAAGGCATTTTCTCAGTTGGGGTTCCATTCTCTCACCATTAGCCTGTGTTACGGTGGCATAAAATTAGCTAGCACACTGTGACTTAATTTTTTTTCCCCTCATTTGAAAAGCCCAGACTCTTTCTTCTCCATTTCCTATTTTAGTGACATTTGGCTTTCACCTACCAGCCCACATTCATTTTTTCTCCAATTTTCATTCATATCACCCCTAACCCCACATTCCATTATTTATTCAACAATTGGTTTCTGGGCCCTTCTTGAGTATCAGTCACTCTTATAAGTGTTTAAAAGAAATTTGTAATATAAAAACAGTCTCTGTAATAGTGGAACTAAGCTGCCCTTCTTGCTTAATATTAGTATAAGCCAACCCCATTTCTGTTTTAGGGCATTTAAGCTGATTGATGTTCCTGCCTGGCCTGACTTCTCTGTGCTCACATCTTCAGATTGTGTTTTCCTTTCTCCAGTTTCTGTACCCACCCCCAAATAGTTTTTAATACTCTAGTGAGTAAGGATGCTAGAAGGTTCAGGACCATCCAAAGTTCTCAGCAGAAAAAAAGATGCTCTCATCTTAAGGGCTTGGAATTCATTCAGCCTGAAGGTTTAAATGGTTTTATGAAATGGAATTGATCTCAGCTGAAGTAACCGCTCCTTAAGCTCCATTTTCTGGGACTATTGGGACTCAATTGTGTTTCAACTCTCCTTCCACAACTCTAGGGGTGATGAAGATGATACATGAGAGTGCTTAAGGATTTAAACTCGGGGACCAAACCACTGGGTTCAAGTAGCTGGACGGACAAGTTGCTTAATGTCCTGTTTTCTAAACCTGCTTTGTTTCAAAACATCCTATAATATTTGTAGGGCTGATGTGTTCACTGACTGAGATAGACTAGGGGATGGTCTCTGTGTGCTGTTGGACTCCACAATGTGCTGTTGATATAACTAGACACTCATTTTGTATTTTGATTTTGCTTTGCCAGTATTTGTGTTCATTCCTGCCTATATTAATCCTGCCCTAATGGCTGTATATCTTTATTTATTCACCCCCAAAAGAAGGGTTCTTACATATTTGGCCACGATTTTAGAGTTTATAGGTACAGATTAACTCTGTCTTCCACAGTCCAGCCTTGTGCATGATGTGGCCAGGTAGAAAAACACATCTTTCTTAGTTTTGTTTTTTTTTCTTGTTTGTTTGTTTGTTTGTTTTGTTTTTGCTTTTTGAGACAGGGTTTCTCTGTGTAGCTTTGGAGCCTGTCCTGGAACTCACTCTGTAGACCAGGCTGGCCTTGAACTCACAGAAATCCACCTGCCTCTTCCTCCTGAGTGCTGAGATTAAAGACGTGCGCCACCACCTTCTAACTCAAGATGCCTTTCTTAAGGACATTTCAGGCCAAAGGCCCCAGTGGACTCCAGGAGTTTACTGTTCACCAGTGACTATTAGATGCTATTAGGTCAGAAATATCAACTCTGACTCCTGTTACTAAGAGGACACTTGACAATGCTGGAGATATCCCTGAAAGGGAAATGTGTCAGAAAACTAAGAAAATAAAAATGAATAAATAGTAAATTATGCTGAAATAAAATAAAATGAGAAGTCTGATTTTCCCCCTGGAAAGTTATGTTTTCACAGCTGGAGGCTAAAAAGAGCTGCATTATCTATAGTCTATTGAGTGGAGCCCGGTCATTAATATTTTACTCATGTACACATTTCATTTTGATGCAATTTTCCTGTTTAACCAGCCAGAATCATTTTCAGGATATTTAACAAAAACGATGAAAATGCTCAGCTGCATCTGTTCATCATTTGACTAACCAAATTTTTGCATGAATTTAGCATGGATTTAAGCCACCATTATGTTCTTCATTTTTGGCTTCCCTGTTCAAACCTGCACTCCAAAAAAGTATTTTTTTAATTTATTATCCAGGTATCCAATCACACACTATCTTAACAATCAAGTCAAAAGAAATAAAGAGAAATTGAAAAGATGTTCTGGAAAACTGCAGGCACAGACAGTACTCCCCAAGACAACTAGTGTTGGCTGCAATGACAAACAGCTTTAATAATGAAAATAGACTCTTGGTTTTGCCTACACAGACACAGTTTAATTTTCTTCCTCCTTATTAGAACCTTCACCAGCTCTCCTCCTAAACCCTGCCCCCAGTTATAAAAATGAGTTGGCAAACACAACAGCTCTATTCATTCTCGGTTTAATATACAATTTCTCATATATACACAGAGTGAAATGGTTTCTAAAAACATTGGCTGGCAATAATGACAGCAGAATCTAATTCCCTCAGGTACCCACTTAATACTTATCTCTCCACTGGAGAGTGTAATAAGGTCTTCAGGATTATTGAAGTTGACAGAACACCAGGCTCAGATTAATTACATTACAGAATTCAGAAGAAATTAGGAAAAGCAACAATATTGCTCCTGGCAAATGCACATATTTTTTACAATTCTCTAAGGACTCTCAGGATAATATAATATAGACGAGTGAAGAGTGTCTGATGCTATTGATATGAGGGTTTCACAAGACAGATTCTGAAAGATTAATTACTTGCAGAATAAGAAATATCCATTACACATCAAGACATAAATATTCAGACTGGAATACCTTAAACAAAGGAAGAATAATTGAAAGCAAGTAAAGGGGACTAAGAAATGTGAATCTCTTACGTTCCAGAAGACTTTTATTTGTGCCATTCCTGGATTCTCACAAACAGTACACTTGAAAGAGGACTAGTCCTTGTCTTGCTTGAGAATGATTAACTCTTTGATGCCACAAGACAGGCAGTGAAAAGTGTAGCTTTTATTTGAAAGCAAATCCACTAGTGCTTACTAAGAGGTGGCCGAGCAAAGTTATACCAATACCCATCCCCAGGCTGTACATGATATACAATAGCTAGTGTCTCATTAGTGATACATGGGACTGTGGCATCACCCTATTTCTATTTTTTCCTCATTCACGGAGTCAAAAAGACCTCAAGATATTAAAGAGTCCCAGGAAGGTAAGTCACACAGTTTAGAATTACATGCACTAGGAAAAACTCAGGTGAACAATATAAAGTTATGGGGAGAACTAGAGGTGCTATTCAGTATTAGAGGATTTGCTTAGTGTGTACAGATGCAAGGCCCTGGGTTCGATTCCCATCACTTCAAAAGAGGAAGAAAACTGAAACTTACAGATTTGCAAGGAAAAAGGAAAGGTCTTTTGGGAAACATGCTCCTTAGAGATAGAAGGACAGAAGAAGAACAGATACGTCCATCCATCTTTGGAGAAGCCCTCAAGTCAAAATCTGTCTGAATGAACCAGAATGGAAGGTGAGGGGAGGAGTAGAAAGGCAGGGCGTGGGCTACACTTACGTGTCTCCTCTTTTGTGGGGCAAGAAAGTGGTACATTTTGTGTTAGCCCTACAGGAACCCCTAAAAGATGCAGAGCAGGGAGACGTGCTGCATAAGGAGCACTCCGCTCAGTAGTTCGGCCAGTGCAAGAGCTTCCAAGGGTGGCATCAGGGATTCCTAGAAAACAAATCACATCGCTGACCAAAGGAAGTGACATACTGTTCAAGACCTCCTAAGGAACCACTAATGGGCTCCGGGAAGTATATCAAAGACAGACAATGACCGAAACTAAGGGAGAACTACACGGAAAGAGCTGTTAAACGAATGATAAAAGAGAAAGCATTTGGAACAAAATATGGGCAATAACAGAGACGATTTCAACCTGCATCCCACCCATCCCTCTCTCTGGGGACTGATCATACCCTTAGGCTTGAATTAATACAAATAGAATGCAGGATCAATTTCATTGAGATTGGATATGTTCATATTTGAAACTGATCCCCAAATATAGTATGTTCTGAATTGCTGTCAAAGGGCAGAAAATGGACTTCAAGAGAGTGTGGTAAAGGCAATAAGGGAACAAACAGCAAAGCTGTTTCTATACTGCAGTAATTAGGCAAGTTGTTTACATATGCCTATGGAGACCTTTGAACTTTCCATTATAGAACATTTGCACATAAAAATATAACTCTGGTTGGAATCTTCCTGCCGATGATATTTGTGATGATATCCTTATGTCCCAGTACATCTTACAATCAGGCAAAGGACAGGCATAGTAAATTTTAAATGGCATCCCTTCAGAGGTAGTCCTAAGACTTGGCTGTTTATTTTATTTTTTATTTTAATTTTTTTTTCATTTTACATACCAACCACAGTTTTCCCTCCTTCTCCTCCTTGATGTTTATGATGAATATCATCAGCATTTTAGAAGACTCAGTTAATTAAAATGATTCCTACGTGAAGCAAGCAGGCAAGATTTTGTGCCGTGACTTACTGTACATAAGTGCCACACCAGAACTCCGTGACATTAGTGGCATGGTGACATCCGAGCCGTGGTGACTCAGCAGACGATCTAGGCAGAATGGGCTGGCATACCTCCTTCAGGATCCTGATTTTTAACTCCTGAAATTTAAAACTTAGTACTGAAAACAGTTCATAAATATTCACCCACACAGAAGACAGCACAAAATGAACTCAAAGGGGGGAAGCAACTGCCCATCTAGTCCTAAGGGTAGGGTAATGTTGAGGAAAACAAATCGGCACATTTTGCTCCCAGCATGTGTCTGTGAAGGGAGGACAGGCTGAGGAAAAGAGCTGGGTTTATTTATGAGATGGCTCAAAAGACACATTACTCAGAAGATAAACTAGTGAAATTGTGCGGTCCTGTTTCCCCATGCACAATCAAATGTTCTGGACCATTGATGTATCCCATAAAATCAAGAGATGCCACATAGATTGGACAAAATAGCTGAATTAAGGCAGTCTGCTTGGAAGGCATCCAGGAGAGTGTGGGAAGTAATTTATGGTGTTGTTTAAAGTCTTAAATCCCAGATATCAGAGGAAGCCAATGATTGGGAAGACATATACAAGGAAAAACCAGTGAGAGGAAATCATAAAGGAAAATAACTTTGAAAAAGGAAGGTTTGCACCTTGGCTCACTGGGTCTTTCTGCTTCTCACAGTGCTCAGTACCTGGTGACTGCTGGAGAACTACAAAGTCCCAATCTCTGAAAAGCTAGCCTCAACTTTGTAATTGAAACTCAGTTGACTCCAGAATAGCCAAAAGGATACTTGATAAATGCATGTGTGCTGACATAAGTGTTTAATATTCTGTTACGTGAACTATAAAATGATGGGTGCTCGAATCTCATATGGTATCAACAGTTTTATACCTCAATAAGCAATGGTGCATGCCTTTAATCGCAGCACCCCGGGAGGCAGAGCCAGGAAGATCTCTGTGAGTTCGAGGACAACCTGGTCTACAGAGCGTGATCCAGGACAGGCACCAAAACTACACAGAGAAACCCTGTCTTGAAAAACAAAACAAAAAACAACAAAAAAGAATTCATGTATGAACTTATAAATAAATTTTATTATTATGCCATGTTCTTTCACTTTCTAGTCAACATAGATTCCTTTTGGTTTTCTGCTCACCTGTTATTAAATGACCTCATATTGACTGGCTCTACTCAAACTATTTTGCCACTTCCAAGTGATTTTCACAATTAAAGTATCTTCAAGGTCTCTCTGATTACCACACGTTTATGTAGATATGGCCTCTCTGGTTTTCATCCCATTTTACATTATCCTTTCTGTGAATAAAGATTTACTAGATATTTAGTGTATCTGGCACTGTCAGAGACAATGGGCACTCAACAGAGAAAACGCCTAACCTTTGGATCTTACCACCTATTACGATAGGTAGGCCCATAACTCTAATTGACTGGGGGCTAATGCGGTAGAGAATAGGACTCTTAACAAATAAATTGAGAAATTCTTCCACTCTCTGTTTCATCATCCTGCTGGTACAACAAGAAGAGACTTCTCTACAACTGTCTACAGTTGACGTACAGTGCCAGGATTTAGGCTGTCTTGGACTTCACCTTGGGGCTAGGAGAATAAAGGAAAGCAAAAGAAGAAAGAAGCTTACCACACTGGTGCTTTAACTCCAGAGTCTACCTGGGGACACTTATTTACCAGAGACCCCAGGTCGCAGCTTCATGCATGCTGACCGCACGTTTTTAATTTTATTCAGAAGGAAGGTCAAAGTGTACGCTCTTTATCAATGTAATGATGACAGCCTTTATAAAAACCAACAGCAGATCTCTCAACAAGTCTCTCTGACTGGTACCCAGACATTCCTATTTTTGTAGGAGATGTCTACAGCCACATACCTGTAAAACTGATTCTTGAAACCAAGACACAGATTCAAACATGGAAAAACTGATCATCACTCCCTGGAGTTTCTCTCCTAAAGAAATTATGAGTCCAGAGCAGCCATGGCCTCTCTGCTCGCTGAGAATCAGACTCATCTTTGATTCCCTGCCTGCCATGCTTTGAGGTACTAGGGATGTTTTCAGATAAGACTATCTTGCTATGTAGAGCCCAAGCATGAGGACACCACAAGTCAGTTTAAGCTAAAAACTATGTTATGTCTTTCTCTAGATACATTGTCATATATTTGTGACTTCTATGTCATAAAGAAGAAGCATGAGATTGCTTATAATTCTAGACATTTACTTTTAAAACTACATTTCAGGCTGGGGTCTGGTCCAGGGGTACAGTCTTTGTCTAGTATGAGTAAGGCCCTGATTCCCATGTATACTATTGAAAAAAATAGATTGCTTTTATATAAAAGTTCTATATTCACCCCTCCATGCCTATTCTAATACATGTGTTGAATAAAGTTCCACAACTGTAATATTATTTTACACATTTTAAAAATGAAAAGATAGTATCAGTTCCTTCCATTTTCTCAAGACACTTCAAAAATAAAATTTTTGAAAATTTCTATTTTCTAACACATTTCTTTCTTAATATTTCTTAATTGCATAGGCTTCTTAACATTTGTGAATCCATACAGAAATAGTGTATGTCCTTCTAGTCACTCCTCTGGAGCGATGCTATTAAGTAGTACTTCAAAGTAGAAATTCTTGTAGACAAGCCAATATGAGTCATGATAAACCCATAGCTGCTAGAGCTTGAAATGTGGTCACTATGACAGAAAAGTGAATCTTCAAATTGTATTTGTTACTCAGGGACTTTAAAATGTCTGGGGTCTGCCATAGTGGAGAGGTTCTAACGTAAGAGTCACTAATGATGGGGGTGTTGTCTTTCAGTTCCATATTTCTGGCAATTCTGATAGAATGGCTCAGTTACTGGATTGTTAATACATAAGACCTAATTCACAAGTAGTTTAACATTACAAAGTTTACCTCTTGCTCATCAAATATATTTAGTGTGGGTTGATGGTAACTTTATTTCCCACCAACCTTCAAGATACCAGGTTAATGACAATTCTAGTTAACATCTTCTAGTCACACCGTGTGGAACAAAAGGACACCTAGGTAGAGAATGGCTATGGGGAAATTAAAACATGGCTTCCAATTTTTGCTAAAACCCCATTGGTTAGAACAAATCACATATGTCTGCCAGAAAACCAAACGACCAAGGAATACGGAACATTGTATTATTATTAGTGATTGGTAACTATCTCTGTCATGTAATACTTTATGAATGATACTAAATGTTGGATTAAGCAAGATTTGAGTTCAGAGACAATAGAAGAACATTCCATGTAAGTGAAAAAGAAATGACACAGACATTAGCAATTTTTGAAAAAGCAATCTATGTCTGGAAATATTGGTAAGGGTAAAAATTGAGCAGATATAGTAGATAAAAATAAGGAATGTTAATATATTTGAATACAACCACTACTGAACAGTTTGAACTTTAGACATCATATCTCCAGGGTTTTTTTTAATTTTGGGAAAATAAATATGGTATTGGAAAAGGGGAAGCATTTTGTTCTTCCACGAAACAGTACTGAAAAATAACACAGCTGAAAATTTGGAGGAATGTTTGAGATGGAGAAGAAATGTATGCATAAAAGTGAATACAACATTAATATTGTCACCCGTTGGCCCTCACCACGTCCCAAACACTGTACCTGGCATGTCACATCTACTGCTTTGCTAATTCCCTCAAGAAGCATATGAGAGCTACCTCAGTTTCTCACCAATTTAGAGATGAAGAAACGAACTGATTAACAGAGCAATTAATGAGCTTGTCAAACGATAATATCTGTAGACTGCTGTTGTCATCTGTTCTCATTAAAAAAAAAATGCATTGCCAGATTGCAAATAACTGATATACAACTGAGTTTGCACTACCAGCAACTTTTTGTTCTGAGTCATCATTGATTTTGTAGAGTAAAATGAATAGTCTGACAGCCTATATCTTCTCAGTGTCTAGCATTTGATTTTGATCCCCAAGTATTGTGTTTGGTGAGAAAAGCAAAGGTTTTGATTGAATCTATGAGGGACTGTGGAAAATTCCTGAAATGTCAGTGTCAGGAATAAACTAATCCAAAAGCTCATTTGGGATTTATAAATGCCTGTCCTTTCAGTTCTGTTTTCCACCAGAAAGTCAGTAATTGGATGAAAAATTTTCAACAAAGGTAGAGAGGACTCCTAAATTTTGACCCAAGATAACTCTCTCTTTGTTTCTTAAGTCTAACTGCTCTTTGTAGAAATTTCAATGCTCTGTTTCTCTTTCCAAATTAAAAAAAATGCACGTTTCATTTTATTTATGGAGATCCATACACTGTTTTAACACATGATTGTCTTGTGTAATGATAGTACGGTGATCAAATGAGAGCGTCATACCTATCACCTCAAATATGTATGATTTCCTCTTTGATAAAAACATTCAAAATCCTTGCTTTTAACTATTTAAATCATCTATACATCATTGTTATCTTCAGTCACTCTACTATCTAATATAAGAGCAAAACTCTTTCCTCTTGGCTAATTTTAACGTTCTACACAATGGCATGTCTCATACTCCACAAAAAAAAAAATTGAATCAGATGGTGACAATATTTTTACATGTATTTATTATATCTGAGTTAAATTCATTGTTATTTTCAGTAGTATCAATAAAATTTTTATGGGACAAGAAATTGGTCTACATTTGTATATTATTTGGCAAAATACAGGAGTTTAAGTAATTTCTGGTTATTAATCAATATTGCCATTAGTAGTCAGAGATAAGAATATCCCCTATGTATGAAAATATATAAATTCAGCTTGGCTAAGGAACACAATAATTTTCCTTTGTAATATTGCTAATTTTTATTAGAACATTTATTTTTCTAAAGAAAATCTTGTGGGCCAAATAAAAACCTAGATACTGAATGTATCTAGGCCATCAGACTATTTATTTTACTGTATAAAATCAGGATAGACTCAGGAAAAAAAAGTGTCATCTTGAGTTGTATTAATTATTTGAAAGCTGGCATACACTTTGTGAGAACAGAGGATGATGGTAGAAAAATCAAATAATGCAAGACAACAGTTTGAGAGTGCATGAGTCATGAGTCATCATCCATTTCCTCTTGTCAAGTTTCTCTGGTTGTCTCATGTTCTCGGCTCTGCTATGTATATGGTTGCTTTGGAAAGGGTACTTAGACATGGAAGTCTGTTTATAAATGTTATACTACTTGATTAAAGTATGGTAATATTAAAATACTTCATTTATTTCTCAGAGAAATCATAAGCATAAGCACTTCTCTTCACCAATGCAGGTGAGTCAGGTACTAAAGGAAAGTATAGGTAAGGACATGTAGCTGGTGTTCCCAAAGAGAGAGCTCCTTCCTACTTTTTGAAGTATTATTGTCTTTTAATCATAGCTCTTGAAACATTTTTACTAGTAAAAGTTTCTCTTTTTTAAACATTAAGGTTAAGAAAATATTCATATTTTGTGGAGTGTAATTGTGGAGGCAAATGTAGGAAACTGGAAGAAATGAATGTGTGTGTGTGTGTGTGTGTGTGTGTGTGTGTGCGCATGCGCACATGCATATGTGTTATACTTACAGTTTATGAGGGGAGAAATAATGTACAATGATTTCTCTGAGAAATAAATGAAGCATTTTGTATGTCATAATCGTTAAGATATAATTCAAATATAAATTAGTCATTCTTTGTAAGGGTACAATTTAATGATATTGGCATAAGTATGCAGTCCCTCAACACAAATAAGATTTTTTTAATATCTCGTATACAAAATGTTTTCTCAAGTAACTCACATTTCCAGCCAATACCATGGTAAAGGATTTTTCCTTTTGTTGGTAAGTATTTTTCTATTGTCTATATTATACACTGCCTTTATCTATTCACTTACATGATATGATTTGATAGTTCGAAATGAGAGTTGTCATGAACAAAATTGCGGTGACTTACTGAGTAGAGGAATTTGTGTGAACATTTGTTTTGTATACTCTTAGGCCCAGAAATATATTGAAGGAGAATCCCCGGCTCTTTTGTACATGTTTCACTTTATTAGACACTGCCAACTTCTTTCCCAAGGCATCTTTACCCTTTTGCATCCACAGTAACACCTGAGGGTTCTTGCCGCTCAACAGTTTCCTTGGTGCTGTATGTGTGTTGTTGTGTTGTTAGATGTCTGTTTGGGTATTTGTCTTGCTATGTTGGTGTACTTGCAGTTTTACCTCAGCACCAGCTCTCCACATTATCATTTCCATGGTAACAAATGGCCTAGATCATCTTCCCATCACTTACTGACAGTAGAATATGCTTGCCCACTCTTATCTGAGGTACTTTCTTTATGCTGCCCTGTTGTGAGAGTTATGACAAATCCCATACGAAAAAGATCTCATTTATAAATATTTTTCTATGATCCTCTGAAACACTTTTTAAAAGAGACACAAACAAATAAACAAAATACAAGAACTCAGTATTCCAGGTTTGTTATAAACCTGTAATAAATAATAAAGTATGATGTTTGTGTATACATAGACATATCTTAGAATAAAGTAGATAATTTTATTCTACATATGTCAAATTATAGGGAAGATTGAAAAATACCCTCTGACATACATAATCAGGTGATTTTCAAATGCAATTATGAAAGTACTTTTTGTGTGGTAAAAGAATCATTTTCTTCATAAATAACATGAATGATGTTTGATGTCTGCATAGAAAAGCATAACACATCCATTACACATAAAATAAATCTTTAAACATACAAGCCAAATGATAAAAATCTCCAGGGTCCTGAAAAGATAGTGCAAGGGAAAATACATTTATTGCACATCCATGAAGGTCAGAGTTCAAATCATAGTACCAGTAAATGCCCAGTGAGCATGGTGGCTCTCCTACAAACCCAAAATGCACTAGGTGGATGCAAGGGGTCCTTGGAGCAAGCAAGGTAGGCAGAATCTGTGAGAACTCGGTTTAAATAGAAGACTCTGCCTCAATATACAAGCTGAAGAGAAATAAAGACAACTGAGTTAATCTTTGGGCTCCACACTCACACATATAAGCACATGCTCCTTCACATGTTCTCACACATATATGAGCACGCATATACACACATTCATTATCACCACACACACACACAATTGCAAAAACAGTAAATAATAATAAAACAATTTGTAGAACAAAAAGGAAAACATCACTGTGATTTTTATGTAAGCAAAACTCTTTTTAGGGAAAATAAAACACATTGTCATGATGAATTTTTGGTTCTTGGGTTTTGATTTGATTATTTTGTTTTTGTTTTTGTTTTGTGCCTAGGTCTTTCTGTGTAGTCTTGGCTGTCTTGTCCTTCTCTCCCTAGACCAGGCTAGCTTCAAACTCATAGAGATCCTCCTCTCTGCCTCCCAAGTGCCAAGATCAAAGGTGTACACCACCACCCAACACTGTTGTTTTATTCTTTTCCTTCTTCTCATTTTTATTAGTTATTTCAGAAGGTCATACAATGCACATGGATCAGATTTATCCCATACTCCCATATCTCCAGTACACATACACCTTTTGTGCCTAAGGCTATCCAACCCTGCTTTAACTGGGAGTGAAAATTTGGGAGATCTCCCACTGTGCCAAGGAAATCTTAGAAAAATAGGTATTGTGGCCCTCTTTCTGGTTCTTTTCGTGGTCACATGGTCAGAGAGGTAAAGGTAAACTACTAAAAACCAAAGCATAACCTTACTGGTGATTTTCTCCTCCTCTCATTGCAAGACCCCGTCTTACAATACTGGAAATACTTCGATCTAAGGTAAAGCTCGCTTTATTTCAGGCCTTGGTTTTCAGGTCTCCCTAATTCTACAGAGGAATTTATCTTCACTCAAGCCTTGTTCTGCGAGTTGAGACCAGTGTCTTATTGCTTTCTATACTCAGTGTTTTAAGACCCATGGTGGTGGCTTTAATACAGATTGCTCTCATTGAGCTTATACATTTGAATACTTGTTCTCTGGTTAGTGGAAGTATTTGGAAATGGTTAGGAAGTGTGGCCTTATTGAAGGAGGTGGAGTCACTGAGAGTGGACTTTGAGGTTTCAAAATACTGGGGTCTGTTGCTGGCTCTGCAGCTGGGGTCTAGCTGTCACTGATCCCAGAGGCAGGGGGGTGAGTAGATGCAGAGTCGATGACACAGATTCCAGGAGGTTTGCAAGCAATCTCTCCTTGATTAAACAAAGGGCTGAGGTTTATATACATGAATTTTTGGTGGGCTTTGCTCCTAGCTGCTGCGGCATTTCTTGGTTGGCTCTGAGCTGCACGTCACCACCTTCCAGTTTGGAGTCTTGAGTCAGGTTTCCTCTGGCCAGAGTGCTCTCTGTGCATGGCATAGCTCTTGGTTTGCTTAAGGCGTGGTCCAGCCTTACCTGCCTCAGGAACCATTCTCAGTATACTCTCTTTTTCTGGTTTGTGGGACTGAAAGTGAGCTCTCAGCTTCTGCTCCATCGCCATCCCTGCTTCTATCCACCTTGTCATGATGGTGGTAGACTCCTATGCCCCTGGAACTGCAAGTCCCAAATGAACTCTTCCTTCTATAAGTTGCCTTGGTCCTGGTGTTCTTTAACAGCAGCTAATACAGCTACATTGCAGGTGAAGTGGCATGTCAAAGATAGGATTCTGGCATGATATCAAGCCTGCCATACTGATGGCTCTTATTAGTAACCTAATCCCTGGGAATTTTGTGATTGCTCTTACTCAGTACTTCATGCAGGCAAGTGCTAACTTCATTTTCCAGTAGCATATCTGGAAACCCATTCCTGTGTTAAAAAATTTCAGACCACCACTCCAAGTATTGTATTATGCCTGGAGTACACCCTAAACTTAGGAATTCTGATAGTATTTGAGGAAACACCCTAAGATATTTTGAGTGCATAGGGTTTCTGGAAAATGCTGGGATCCTGTCAGGAATGAGGGATGAAGCAGTAACCAAAAGGTCAGCTGGACAAACCATGGCCTGTTCTTAATGCTTAATTTCAGCTAGAGGCCAAACAGCTGGGAAATGGCGATTGTAGAAAAATCTAATGAAAACGTCGCATAAGACAGAGGAAATATTGTTTTGGTGATGAAAGTCTTCACGAGCTAATAAAATCATCTCTTGTTTTTCTGTGAATATGGTGAACTAAGGTATGTTGAATAATTCATGATTTCCAGTCTTAACAGGCTCTCCTCACCTGTACTTGTTTAAACTGGGAAATAATCTCACTCATCTGTCCAGCATGTGCTTACTGGGTTCCAGCTAATATAGCTAGCATTTGAAATATGAAAATTAAAACTAATTACCTGAAACTGCTTTTTTTTAATCTACTTGTTTGGGTACCCAGAAGGGTAGTTATATCCTACTGTGAAAACAGACAGCAGAGAGGAGTTGGGCGTCAAAGGAGAAACTTCTAATGTAGAAATATTGATCCTATACTGTGAATTCTTATGCTGATTCTCAAAAAAATTTTTTCAAAATAGTGTTATTTTCAATAGTATATACTAAGAGCCCTTGGTGAACTACTTTGGAAGGCAAATTTGTGTGGTCTTTAAGCTTTGAAAGTGTATTTAATACGGTAAGGACTTTCACAGTTAATGCTTGAAAACTTGGGTTATATTCTTATATAGAAGATAAGTCACTATTTCAACTATTCAATACTAAACACCCATTAAAAATTATAAAAACCACAAGACTCATTCCTAAGACATAAAATTTCACAATGAAAATAACTGAACAAATTTATAAAAACTATATGTTTCACCAAAGCTAAATTTTTGAAAAAAATTAGACATTTCTTATAAATAAAATGCTTATAGTACAAGGTAAGGGTGAGGCCATTAGATCCTTATTAGTTATCTAAAATATCTCATGGATGTATTAAACACTTTTTAATGAAATATTTTAAAACTGTCCAAAAGTCTCCCCTGCTGGCCCCATTGTGTGGTTCTCTCTTCCAAGACCCTGGCTTATGTCAAGTTGGCATAAAAAAACAGCCAGCATATTGGTAGTTTAAAATACCATCTTATCATGCAGTCACAGCTGAATTCAAACACCATCCTCTTGCCCCATCTCCCAAGTGCTGGATGATAGATGTGTATGCAATGTTGTAAGTATAATAAAGATGTTTTTTGGAATCATAATGATTTTTGCTTAAATAATATTAATGTTGAAGTATAGGAGAACATGTTGTCATTTCCGGTAAAGATACAGCTGTAGTCTGTGGTCTGAAGCATCCTAGTAAAAGACCTATCTCCAGTGAGAACGATACACAGATTATTAGAATAAGAAAACAAAGTTGTGAAGAGTGGTCATAGTTCAAACCGGGAAGAGTTTTTCCCTCTCAATTATGAGAAATACAAGTTCACATCCCTCACTCAGTATGCAGTTCAACATATCCCTATAAGGTTCTGACTTGTTCATATCCATATCCCCTTCTCTTTATGGATTTTTCACTTGGGTTAATGAAGTTTTTTCGGTATTTTGTTGTTGTTGTTGTTTTGGTTTTTTAGGCAATTCCTATATTTGTCTGGTCCATGGAAGAATGAGCGAAAAGCATGCTCCTGCCATTTCGAATAAATCCTACTAGTTAAAGTGAGGGATCTATAGGTTGTTGCTTTATGATTTTTGATTTAGTGAAAGCCACAATCTCATACTTTTGTGAACATTGTATAAGTAAATGTCCTCACTCGACTCAGGGCCGGGTGTTTCATTGTTTGCTTAATCAGTTAAATTCCAGAGGATGACAGAATCTTCTTCACTAAATCATCCTCTTCAAGATGGACATCACGTCCAGACAAGTGCACGCTAGAAAATGCTGTGCTGCTAATGATTTCCTTTGAGAATGAGTAATTATGTGTCACTATTTCAGTCGGAAAGATAATTTTGCCTTCCAATTCTAAGTACAATGCTGAGATACTGATTTATATCAGTTTATTAAACTCTACAGAAAGAAACATACCTTGCATTTTCAGAGGAGGATGTTTTCTATCTTCAAATGAGACTTCATAATTCCCTGAGAAGTTAAATTTAAATTTGTGGTTACATTCAAGCTTATAAAGTATTTACCTTTATTTTTTTTCTTCTTCTTATATTTTTTCAAGTATTTTCATATATGCATTCACTAAGATTCCCTGAAAGGCTTCCACAGACTGAATATAAAACAGTATATATTATCAGTCAGCTTACTTCTCTAGAACTGAAATGCTCTCAAATAGATTCCTGAATACAGAAAAGTGTGGGTGGGGGAAGATAAGTGGGGGTGAGTGTTTCGCTCTATGTCTTTAAAAAATTGTAATTAATATTTTAGCTGGCATATTAAATAGTAGGCTTCACTGTGACAGCTTCATACATTTATAGCATTGTATTTGGTTCATTATTCTTTCTTTTTTTTTTAACTAAATGATACTTGCCTAAAATTAATGTCTTCAAGTTACAAGTCTGAGTAAAAGACAAAAATAGGTTTTCCAGGCATGATGCTCTATGCTAATCGTCTCAGTTGGGAAAGGGAATGCAGGAGGATTGTTGTAACTTTGAGGGCAGCCTGATCTACATAGCAAGTTCAAAGGGAGCCTGGGCTACTTGAAACCCTGTTTCAAAAATAGCCAAAAGAAAACAAAAAGGTAAGAAGAGAAAGGATACAAGGCTTTCAAGAATGAAGAAAAGGTCATTTTTCTCAATAAACAAATGAAATTTTAAGCATCTTAAGTAAACAGCAGACAAGTCAAATCTACATAAATCAACTTTTATAAATTAATATCATTTAAAATTTGAATATGTTTTGAAAAGCAACTTCTTATTAAGACATCAAAGTGTTAAACTAAGTAACAATGAAACCAACCAACAATAAAATGGCCCCTGATGCCCAGGGCGATGATGATCAGCTTACACACTATGGATGCTTGAGCTGGTCTAGTGGGTCGCTGTGAGGCTATTCCCTTTTGTCATTTCCGACAAAGAATAAATTGGACAGCCAGTGCCATCAATATCACTACTAAAAACATCCCCCATCCGCTAACTGACCTCATTGTGGCTGCTGCTGGTGCAATTTACCTTGTATGCCTCATTACTTTATTTGGAAAATGACACATGCTGTTTAACCTTTGGAGAAAGGGACTATGTCATTTTCAATTCTTTGATAGCTAGAAGTGGAGATGCTTGGCATGTGATAAATAAACCTGGAACTTGAGAAAGATGATGACCAGGAGAGAATAAAGATGGATATTGGGTCTGCTAGAAGAATCTCAATCCGCTGAAAACAGATCTGTTTACGCAGTTCAGATCTTAAGGCATCTTTTTAAAAAATGAGAATTGAAAAGTGGAAATTAAATACAGCTCTGGAAATGAGACAGTCCCCTCTAATATGCAAGTGTTGCTTGACTCAAAGTAGATTACCCTAATGTGAAAACCACAACTCAAGTGTTGACTTTGGGGGTTGTCAACTTAACTTCATTCTTGCTCCATAGTGGTAAGCAAATTATTCAACCTCACTGAGCTGTTTGCTTATCTAAAATCAGGAACCATAGCAGAACTTTGTCTTTGGGACAACCCTGAAGCAATACATGTATCTGTAACTGGACAAACAAGGTACTTTTTTTTTTCCACAAAAAGGAATGTGAGTCAGTTAGTGATGTCAAAGAACAGTACACAATTTAAACAGTAATTACTTGATAATGACAGATTCCTTTTAGTTCTCCTGGGTCAAAACATTCCAGAAGATGTTAGTAGGGACTTTGGTCAAGAAGCAGAGCTCCTCTGTGTTTGCTCAGGAACACTGGCTGAGTCAGAGTTCTCCTCCCCCTACAGTGATTGGAGGATAGATGGAATCTTTTCTTGCTGATTTTGAAAGAATGGGTCCTAAGGCAGAGGTGAAGACATTCCTGGATATAAAGTGCTTAATAGACTAGGAGAGGATTTACCAGCTCCAAAATGCAGAGGAAAATTTACAAGTGTGTCTTTTCTTAAATAAATATTCTGTGACCAAGGAAGTTTGATGCGTGTGTTAAAGAAAATAATGGTCTAAGTTTAGGCAAACAGGAGGGACAATTAAGGAACCCCCTACCCTTAGTTAACATGACTAGTAATTCACAGACCCACTACACAATGTCTGCTTTCTACCTTTTAATCTCCCAGTCTATATGGCACCTGCCATTTGTAGTCTAAGGAAATATCAGGACGGGATTGAAACTTAAAATATCTACAAGACTTTAGATCTCAGCTAATGGTCCTATATCAAGTCATGTATTCACGTTTGATGAAGTTAAATCCCAGGCAATAGAAAACATCCTCATGAGGTAGCACACTATTTCCATAATCATAAAAAATAGGTACATTGGAGAAGAAAAGGTTTTCACTCTTGGAGTCGGTAGGTAAACCCTCACCCAGCCTCTTAAGCACTGTATCACTTTATAGCCAGGGATATCTTCATCTTTCTCCTAGGGCCCATCCTTCTGAAATTAACAAGAAAAAAAAAAGGCTTCTGTCCCTCAGTCTTCGTAATGGGAGAGATGCAGTGTTCATGACAAATAGAAGATCTCAGCACCTTGACCAAAGTAAAACCTTCTAGAATGTTTTGACTCAGAGCACCTTTCAGAAAGATAGAAAAAAAATTAGATTCAAGACTAATGGCCTTAGTTTTAAACCAAAAACATTTTCAAGAATAAAATTTTTAAGAGAAATGTGCTTGAACTTAGGATAGAGGTAATTTATAATCCATGGACATGAGTTCATAAATCTCAGAGACTTGCATGGATAAAAAGCCGGTAGATCAGAGGAATGATGCTCTTCTCAAATTCAGATGCTTCCAGGGGCCAGGCCAGAAGCATAAACTATAAAATAATGAATATAAATCAACAAGGACAATGGCCTGTGGAAAATAGAAAGTGCGAGGATCTCCTAAATTCACTGAATGGTGGTTTTTAAAAACCCTTCAAATCTCAATAGGATATATCTACTATGGATTGCTATGATCCTACAAATTTGATATTCAAAAATTATTACTTGGATTTCTTCGAGGATTTCATCAATATCTACCAAAATATGTATATAGATGATAAACATTTTCAGTTTAAAATAAAAGCTGAAAAATTTGTAACTGATACGAGAATGTTTAAAAATTGTAAAAAGGGCACACACATTAAGTAAAAAATGAATATGATTGCATATCTAAAAGTGTCTAAAATATAAATAATTTAAAAAATATTTTATAAAGGATCATGTGTTCAACTCCTGTTATCAAGTTTGAATGATAGATTAAGCATAAATGGAAATTTCATGTAGAAAATTATGATGTTTTAAAATAATTTCTGAAGAAGGTGGATGCTGACTTTAAGAAAAACAAAGTGTCAAGAGTTGTGTTGCTTGTGAAATTAGTAAGAAACAGAAGTATTGAACCACTGTTACAGGTTCAAGAATGCTTTCTTAGACTTCATTTACAAAATGATTTTCAGAATCTAGCAAGTAACTTGGAGGCTGTCTTCCAGCTGGGCGAAACCCAAGTCCACATTCAATCACAGCAACAATACAAGAGGACAGCTGCTAAGGGAGTAAACAGATTAAAAAGAAGAGAAACATGGAGAAATGTCAAAAATTGAGAGATTTTTGAAAAGATAAAATATATGAAATATTTATCTCCAAAATATTTAAAGATTTCATGTGTAGCAAAGGTTTTTTTTTTTATTCTTTTGTTGCATGCAGTATTTCCAGACTACGTTCTCCCTCCTCAAAGTCCTCCCAGATGTCCTCACTTTCTCTGATTCATAATCTCTTGTTCTTGAATAACTACTGTCACACACACATATGTCTATATAGCTACAAAATGTTGAATTCATCCAGTGTTATTCTTATACATGTGCGTTTAGGGCAGACCACTCAGAATTTGCAAAAGCAAAGAATTATGCTCTCAACAGAAAAACTTTTTTGACAACCAAGTGGTCCGAAGAGATAAAATAGCGTCCTACCCCTGGTGATACTCCTAGTTCAGATGACCAGTTCAGCTTGAGGGCATTTCAAAGAAGGTTAAACTGTCTGGTTCAGGTCAGATGGTATTGTCTGCTTTCTATTTGAGATGCTAGAATACTATTACCTTTTTGAGAGGCTAGAATCCAATTCCTGAGTTACAAGCAAGCAATAAAATCCTTTCAGCAGATTTTTTAAATAGAATCCAATTTCCCTTTGATTTAGCTACTCTTTTTTTTCATTTGTGCAAACACAGTACATGCCAAAATAAAAAATCAACTTACTGATACCTTATACAACAAGAGCATTTATTTAGAGACAAGACATATATATGATATTTACTCTGCTCCTTGTACTAGTCTGCACAAATTATTCTATTGGTCCTCATAACCCAGCTTAATCAACTACTATGTGGGATAAAGCTTCACATGATCTTATTTATGAGTATTAATCAAGAGACATGACATAGGTTGCTCTGCTCCTATTTAACATATTCCTGACTTTCAGTAAATGAAATAAGTTTGGTAGATAAGTCAGGCATTTTCCTTCTCACATTATGAAACTGAGGGTTAAAGAGGCACCTGAAATTTCAGATCTAATATTCACAATATCTAGATTTGGGTCTTAGGTTTGTCTCAGTCTTGAATTCTGTTCCCTCCTCTCTCATGGTCTTACACTTTCACTCACAATAAAGAGTAAATGAAATCTTGGGCATGCTGTTGTTTGAAGGATATGAAGCAGAGAGTGTTACCAGCATGAATCAGCACATTGATATTTTATATTGCAGAGAGTTAATCAAAATCAGCAGTAAGCATTGGCCTAATGATGACACTCATAAAAAAAATGAAAAATCTTATCTGTGATTTCTTTAATGATAGTATCTATTTTCTTTGAATATATTCACACTTTGTAAGTATATCATTAAATTCAAAATAACAGTAAATTCCTTTTAATCCTTAGCTCCCTTGCCATTCCACTAATTAACAACAGTCTTGAGTATCCATCTGCTTTCCAATATAATCCTGTGAAAACTAAAAAAAAAAATTCTATTCTACTGAGCAAATTTTAACGACACTATGCTGTTCCTTGAAAAAGAAGCAATACTGAATGTGA
The DNA here is from genome assembly GCA_902168405.1 of Peromyscus aztecus. Lineage (NCBI taxonomy): Eukaryota > Metazoa > Chordata > Mammalia > Rodentia > Cricetidae > Peromyscus > Peromyscus aztecus. Next base: position 41,174 of record CABHPQ010151962.1, read on the forward strand.
TATAGTCCTTACTCCCCTTACACAGTCAATAATGAGTACGAAATATACAACTATTTAATAAGTAGATGGATGAATAGATTGGTGGGTGGATATAGGTGATAGATTAGACAAATAGATAATAAAGGGAAGATAGATGATAGATAGATGGATAGATAGATAGATAGATAGATAGATAGATAGATAGATAGATAGATAGATAGATGGAATAGGTAGATAAATGATAGGTAGTTAGATTTGATAAATTATTTTACTTTGTAGGAGGTATAAACACAACATGATGACTACAGTTAATAATAATGCATTGCTGGAATTTTCTTAGAAAATATGATTTTTACTGCAAGCAAAAATGAAAGGCCTTGGGGTGATTCGCTCAATGTAATTATTCTACAAAGTGTATATTGTGGTGGTATTGTGTTCCCCAAAATATTGTGTATGCTAGTAAACTAATCTGGGGTCACAGAACAGAACAGCCACAATATTAAACATAGAGGATAGGCAGTGGTAGCACACACCTTTAATCCTAGCATTCCAGAGGCAGAAATCCCTCTGGATCTCTGTGAGTTCCAGGCCACATTGGAAACAGCCAGGCATGGTGACTCACGCCTTTAATCCCAGAAAGTGAGCCTTTAATCCCAGGGAGTGATGGCAGAAAGTAGAAAGATATATAAGGCGTGAGGACCAGAAACTAGAAGCTTTTGGCTGGTTAAGCTTTTAGGCTTTGAGCAGCACAGTTCAGCTGAGAGGTATTCAGTCTGAGGAAACAGATCACCTGAGGAATTGGTGAGGTGAGGAAGCTGTGGCTTGTTCTGCTTCTCCGATCTTCCAGCATTCACCCCAATAACTGGCTCAGGTTTGTTTTTATTAATAAGACCTTCTAACAATTCTGCTACATCATATCATTAAAACAATGTCTTACACAAAGTAAATTTTTTGTTAGTAAACATTATGTATTACTGTCTCAAAAGACAAAAGGGGGGTTAATCCTATGCACTTACTATAAAAAGGATCAGAAATTATGTTCGAAACTGTAAGAGTAGAATCCCAATATAGCACGACATTTTCATGATGCCCTCAGAAAGTCTTGTATCATCCAAGTATCTAAGATTGTCATTACACATGGTAAAATCAAATATTATACAAGAGGTTAGAGTAAAATTAGCATGAACTTTAGAGGAAGAAAATTGTAGATATAAACACTGGTTATGGTATTCATGAATATTGAGAACCAGAAAAAAGTGTAAAATTCCCTTCCCTCCTAGCCATCCTCTGTAAGACAGAAATAATATATGTTATACAGACAACTGAGTGGCTAATGGGATGATATTTATAATGCACTATGCCTTGCATGAAGACAACTTTTCTTCATTTTCTTGGTTCACACTTTTTTATATTTTAATAGCTGTCATTCTTAAGGTATATATTGAGTTCAATTTTACAAAAGGGCTAGTTGCAAAATATGAATAACACATATAAGTAGATTTTATTTTAATTAAGGTTTTACGTTAAAAGTCAAAAAATTCTTTCTTAGGGTTATATTCAATTAGTTAATATGTCAAGTTAGTTATCAGAAATAAATTTATAATAAACTACCTGTTCTTCCTTGTTTTTCTATATTTATAAAGGCCCATGTTAAATTTCAACGACTATAAGAATTCTAAAAATGAGTCAAATTTTAGAAATGATGCATCCGTGAGCCTGTTGTGTGGTTAGTTAGGGGTACACCTTGCTTCTAAGGGTTACATGGAAGTTCCATAATTATTATTTATTTGTTTGTTGTTTGCTTATTTGCTTATTTGCACATGAGATTGCGGGCATGAGTACATGTGCACCATGCTAATGCAGGAGCCTTCAGAGTTCAGAGACTTTGTTTCATCCCCTGGAACTTGAGTTACAGGTGGTTATGACCCAATAATTAGGTGCTGTGTACCGAGCCCCAGTCCTCTATAAGAGGAATAAGCACTCTTAACAGTTGAGCCATCTCTCCAGCCCCGAAATATCAGCTTGTAACATTATAAAAAGGTTACAGAACCAAAATATCTCCCCAAGCAAAACATAAAATGTAGATATGCTCTTCCCGACCACATTAAGTCAAGCTACTGTTTCTAGAAGTCCTGCTTGAAGCACAGAAGCTTGCAGTATTTGTTGTGTTTATGTGGCAAAGGGAATTAAAGGCAAGATGAAATGAAGATGTGCTATAAGCCTTAAGGTTTGGTGAGTGGCCGAGCCTGCAATCAACTAAATAACTAACTGAAACATAAGAAGCTGCAAGAGAGAGTAAAGTCTGGTTTATAGCTTGTGCTGTATGCTTCCTCCACATCTGACAATAAAAGGGGACTACTGCTTTTGTGCTCATTAATTATTTATCACTAGCTTTCTGAACCTCTGAACACGCTGTTGAAGGAGCCACAATGCACAGAGAGCAATTTATCAAGCACAGATGTTGGCATGTTCCTTTAAAGGCTGTAAACAAGAATGCCAGCTGTCCAGGAAAAATCAGCAGGGTTCTGATTTATTAAAAACAACGAAATCTTCCCTATGTTGGAAAGTTCAAAAATATCGGATTCCAGAAAAGTAATGGGCCTGAAACATGTTTACTATACTTCCAGAAAAGGTTTTAAAGATATTTTAAGTAAGGTAGATAATATAAAAATAACATCAGCTTATTAAAGAAATAAGAACAGGTTGCAAAAATATATATATTCTTATGTTCATGTTCCAGTAACACCCAAGCTGCCATTACTTTAACTTATTTCAAGCTCACTTCACTACTTAGCAAAAATAAAGTTTAAAAAAGGTTTAGGCCGGGTGGTGGTGGCACATGCCTTTAATCCCAGCACTCGGGAGGCAGAGCCAGGCGGATCTCTGTGAGTTCAAGGATAACCTGGGCTACCCAGTGAGTTCCAGGAAAGGGGCAAAGCTACACAGAGAAACCCTGTCTCGAAAAACCAAAAAAAAAAAAAAAAAAAAAAAAAAAAAAAAAAAAGGTTTAGACTCAGGAATTAAAAGAAAGGATTTTAAAATAAATATTGATTTTTCATTAATTAATGAAAGACATCAAGACTGTTAACATTATCAGCATATCTGCTTTACGCCTTAATGCCCTTGAGGCTTCTGTTTCCATTTCTTTCTTGATAGAAATTTGAATAGTGCTCCCAGGTTTGTTTTTGCTCAGGGGTTTGCTTTGTTCCTAAAACAACTCTCTAAAATACAGTACTCGCTAAAATACAGTACCTTGGGGCCCACCATACCCTAATAGGATTGTGCAGGTGGGAATCACGCTGAAGATATGGAGGCAGAACTAGACGTCAATGTTTAAATCAGTTTCGCAGTATTCCAAGTAATATTAAATTCAACTTCCTCCAACCTACTTTCTTGTAAAGTTTCTAATAAAATGCAGTTTTCATTTTTTACAAATTAAGCACTTTAAAAATCATAAAACACATGTAAGATCCCTTCTCTCAATTTTTCCCACTGTCTAAGGTAGACTAAGCCAGCATTTGCAAAGTACCTTTGTTTATATTTTATTTTAATGTACATATACATATACTATAACTCCCTTTATTAGTACTATAAATTCTAGAATCTCTGGGTAATAAACTGGGGAAACTGCATGATAGCTATAGAAAGAAGTATATGATGGACAAAAATCTAGGGTGAATAGCAAGGTAAAATAAGAAACTTTACAAGGCCAAACTGGGTAAAGTCTACAGTCCATCTGGAAAGAATTGGTGCAATCAGGAGTTCCTATTTTCCAGCGGAAGAGAAGCAAAAGTTGCATGCAGCAGAGGGAAAGGAACGAGAGTCCTAATTTTACAGCTTCGAATTCCTACAGTAAAATACCAGAGAGCTCTCTAGTAAACAGCTTAATGACAGACCAGAGGAACTTGTAAAGACAAGTTGAAAAACAAAGCAAACCTGAATCAATAGATGGCCAGACATAATTAAGATTAGAGAAGCAACTAGTTAAATTGAAATGAAAAACAAATCCAACCAATCAATGAAAAAATATTTCTTGTAAAAGATAAACAATGGGGTTGGGGATTTAGCTCAGCGGTAGAGCGCTTGCCTGGCAAGCACAAGGCCCTGGGTCCAAAAAAAAAAAAAGATAAATAAGATCAACAAGTCTTTAGACAAACTAGCCAACCAAACCAAAGAGGCTAAAGATGAGAAGAAATGACCCAAATTAGCAAAATTAGAGAAGAGGAGACATTAAAACAAATAACAATGAAATCCAGAAATCATGAGGTCATGCCTTAAAAATTCATATTCCAGTAAACAGAAAAGTCTGAAATATTTGTGAATTCATGCATGTATAAAACCAACCAAAAATGTAATCAAGACAAGGTTAACAATGTTAGTGCATCTATAACCAACAATAAAATTGAAGTAGCAATTTAAGAAACAAACTCCCAGCTCAATATCTTCATGCACTCATAGTTTAATTCTCTCTACCAGACGTGGAAAGAAGAGCCTTTCCAAGAGAGGACTAAGATCTCTCCAACTGTCCATAAAATAAAACAGGAAGAAATGGAACTTTAATGAGTGCAAATCAGTAAATGTATGTCACCAAATCAATGAACTCCAAGGCAGAAATCACATAATCTTTATATCAATAGAAAAGGCAACATCCTTTCATGATAAAGTTTCCTAAACAGACAAGAACTAGAGGGCATACATCTTATTATAATAATGACTATGTATGACAATAAATACAAGGAATAGAATAGAAAGGGAATATCCTTATTTGCAGATGCTATGATATTTGTACAAAAAGGACTCTAAAGACTATGCCAGAAAGCCAAGGGTAATACAGATTCATCAAAGATTCAAGACACAAAGTCACAAAATTAACTTAAAAAATTAGTATCTTTGACACATACCTATAATAAATATGCTTGAATATATATATATATATATATATATATATATATATATCAATAATCCAGCCCTCAAAATAAACATAACCAAGGAAATAAAAGACTTCATGATGAAAACCTTAAATCACTAAAGCGATTTAAAATACTGAACACCATACTAGAAAGTAGAAAGACCTCTCATGCTCATTGTTTGGAATGATTTTATTGTAAAGTTAGTTATGCTACCAAAAGCAACCTACTAATTCAATACAAAATCCCAATGACAGTCTTCCTAGAAATATTTTTAAAAAAATCTTAAAATTCATACAAACGTACAAAATACCCCAGAGCCAAGGCACCAAGCATAAAGAATGACAGTGGAGGTGTCACCATGCCTGGTTTCAAGTTATAGCACAAGTAACAAAATCAAAATAGTACTAGCTCAAAATCATGTGGAATAATTGATTAAAATAGAAAACCCAGATATAAACACACAGTTACAGCCACCTGAACTTCACATAAAATGCAAAAGAAAAAAAAACATACATTGAATGAAAGACAGACTCTTCTAATCAAAGATAAACTCTAGTAACCAAATTGAGAAGCTCAGTATCTACATGTAGAAGAATGAAGCTAGATGCCTATATCTCATACTGGGTAAATGTAAATTCCAACTGGATCAAAGATCTTTAAGACCTGAATTCATGAGAGGATTAAGATATAGGCATAGGTAATGATTTTTTTAAAGAAAATGAATACTCTAGTTGTCCAGAAAATAATGCCAATAATTGAATGTAGCACAAATTCTAATTGATCTTAATAATAAAAACCCAGAGTCAGATGTCAGGGTGAAAGCTGAAAGGTCAGAGAAGCAGAGCAGCCAGCCACTAGAAAGATTTCTTACCCTTAGGAATTCTCAGACTGAAAAGGCCAAGCTCCTGTCTCTACCCTGCTTTATCATGTCCTCTCTCTGTCAAATTATATCACTTCCTGTTTCCTCCTCCCTCACCCTTTCTTAGGTCTCCTTTCTCCTCACAAATATTCTGATCTCTGCTAACAAACCAATCTTAAGCTGTTTCTCATCACTTTGTAATAAAAAGGTAATAGACTTATCACATATTCTAGAATTCCATGTATACTAAACATGCCCCACCCTGGAGAGTCCCCTTCCTGATTTCTGCTTCTGACATTCCTTACTGGAAGACATTGCCATTACAGCCCATTTTTTCGAAATATTTTTAGCATTTTTGTGTTTGCATTTAATAGTGCATAAATTCTCTAACTTGTTACAGTACCACACCATCATTATGTGTAAAAGATACATTTGTATTTTCACTTGTTTTGGCTGAGAATGTTAGTGTAAAAGAAAGCCCCACAACTGTATAGGAAGACTTCTGGCACCGGTGAAAAGATTAGTTTAATCGGGTATGACTTGAAACACTGGGTTGGATCCTAATACCCATCTTGTTCTATATCCAGAGATACGAAGAGCTGAAGATCTGTGTCAAACTAGTTGACCACATGTGCATTCTTTAGACATGGCCTGAAATACACTTTAAATATGTTAAAAGAATATAATCCCTTCATAATATATTTTATAACTCACATAACATTTTATAATACAATATAGTTTTATCACTTGATTTTTATAAAGATATTCCAATGATTGTGTGCCAGTTTGCTGACAAGGGTAAAATGCCTGTGGCTAATACTAACAGGTTTGGGACCAGTTCCAAGTCTTCATATTTGTTCCCTATTACTCCTCTCCCCAAAGTGCACAACTTGGCTGACTGAGACATTTTTGTATAAGTTGATTCATAGCCAAAAGAAATGGAGTTAAGTTAAAATGTTTCTGTTGTTTTCATTTAAATGTATTTTGGTAATTAAATTACATTTGTAATAGGCATGAAGAGAATTTGTAAATTTTAAAACAGTTCCCTTCCAAAGGGCAAGTAAAACTTAAAGATGATTGAATTTCCTTGCTTTCGCAAAAGAAGCAATGATTTTTGTAACAGGGCCCCAGACCTTAGCACAATTGACACCATGTTAGAGGCACCGAGGCACCATTCTGACCTAAGAGCCCAGCATGCAGACTGCAGTACTTGCCAAAACGAGAACATAGACCTAATCCATCATAGTCCACAGTTCTAGAAAGGTCCCTAAATATTTGGGTTTCTATAGCTCTACTTTATTGCTAACTGTTTTGCTCACTAGGGTGTTTCAACCAGAATATGGTTTTTGTGCATGAAAGTCAAGAACAGTGAGGCTGAGGGCTAAAAGATTTGGGCAAGTTCCCAGTGTAGCCCACCAGTCAGAGGTAAAGACTGTGGATTAGCTTTAAGAGTCTGAGTGTTCTATGAAGGCATTACCTTCAATGTTGGGAATAAACCTGTTAACAACATATATCTGATTCTCCTACTTTTGCTGGTTTATATTTCACAATGAAAGAATTCATTGAAAACTTTTTCTTTATCTCTTTTCCAGTTTTCTCAAATTTCCATAAAATAGTATATAACAAAAGTAAGCCAGTTATTGAATGAAATGAAAATGATTTTCAGAATACCAACTGAATGTAATTAGTTATGCATGTCAGAGCTAACCCTGCTAATGGATGCATTGGACCAAATTGTAGCAAGATAGAGAATTTTGAAGATGCATGGGAAGGAAAATGATCCCCTCACTCCAGAGATTTTCAACTTGCTGAAGCCTCTGACAATTTGAAAATCAAGAACAGACTGAGAATATTGTATTTAGAAATGTGTGTGTGTGTGTGTGTGTGTGTGTGTGTGTGTGTGTGTGTACGTACGCGCGCATGTAACAACAATTAATGAACAAAGAGGTCATGAATTTTAAAAAGAGAAAGGAAGGTTACATGGTAGGGCTTGGAGCAAGGAAAGGGAAGGGAGAAATGGTGTAATTATAATATCAAAAATAAAAGAAATAATAAAAATAATTACTGGTGTGTTTTTCTAAATGGCCATACTGTCAAACTAAGGGACTAGAAGATAGGTAAATAGATTGCAAACATAAACATAATAAAGATGATCAGGCCGGGCAGTGGTGGCACACGCCTTTAATCCCAGCACTGGGAGGCAGAGCCAGGCGGATCTCTATGAGTTCGAGGCCAGCCTGGGCTACCAATGAGTTCCAAGAAAGGCACAAAAACCCAGTCTCGAAAAACCAAAAAAAAAAAAAAAGTTGATCAGCCCTCTGTCAGATGTGAGGTTGGTGACGATCTTTTCCCATTCTGTAGACATCAAAATATTGAACAATCCAATTAAAAAATGGGCTACAGAGCTTAACAGAGAATTCTCAGCAGAAGAATCTCAAATGGCTGAAAGTCATTAAGGAATTGCTCAACATCCTTAGTCATCAAGGAAATGCAAATCAAAACAACTCTGAGATACCATGTTACACCTGTCAGAATGGTTAAGATCAAAAACACTGAAGACAGCTTATGTTGGAGAGGATGTGGATCAAGGGGAACACTCCTCCACTGTTGGTGGGAATGCAAACTTGTACAACCACTCTGGAAATCAGTATGGTAGTTTCTCAGAAAATTGTGAATAAGTGTTCCTCAAGACCCAGTTATACCACTCTTGTCATATACCCAAGGAATGCTCAATCTTACCACAAGGACACATGCTCAACAATGGAGTACTACTCAGCAGTAAATAACAATGATATCATGAAATTTGCAGGCAAATGGATGGAACTAGAAAATATCATCTTGAGTGAGGTAACCCAGACTCAGAAGGACAGACATAGTATGTACTCACTCATAAGTGGATACTAGATGTGAGGGAAGGGATGGCTAGACTGCAGCCCACAACTCCAGAGAGGCTAGCTAACAGGGAAAGACCCTAGGAGGGACACATGGATGACCCTGTGAAGGAGAAGTGGATGAGATCTACATGAGTGGACTGGGTGTGGGGGGGTAGCAGAGGGCAAGGAGTGGGGGATGAGAACATAGGGAAATGGGAGGATCAAGCTGGAACAGGGACAGAGTGAGAGGGCAGGGAGGAAGATACCATAATAGATGAGGACATCATGGGAATAGGAAGAGGCAGGGTGCTGGGGAGGCTTTCAGGAATCCACAAGGATGACCCCACCTTGGTCTGCTGGAAGTGGTCCAGAGGGTGCCTGGACCAGTCTACTCTAGTGACCAGCCTAGCAAATAACCTAGCTGTCATCACAGAGCCTTTGTCTAGTGACTTATGGAGGCAGATACAGAGATCCACGGCCAGGCACCAGGCTGAGCTCCAGGAATCCAATTGATGCAAGAGAGGAGAGATACTGCAGGCGAGGGATGTCGAGATCATGATGGGAGGACGTGCAGAGATGACTGGCCACACTAGTGGAAGCCCATGAACTGTGAACTGGTGGCTGTGGAGCCTCCATGGGACTGGACTAGGCCCTCTGGATACAGAAAACAGTTGTTTGGCTTAAACTGTTTTGGGGGGCACCCAGGCAGGGGGATTGGGATCTGTCTGTGGTCTACGGGCAGGCTTCTGGAACCCGGTGCCTGTGGTGTGATGCCTTTGCACAGCCTTGGTGCAGTGGGAAGGGGCTTGGACCTGCCTAGGCTCAGTGTGCTGGGCTCTGCTGACTTCCCATGGGAGACCTCGATTTGGGGCATGTGGGGATGCGGGGTGACTTGGGAAAGAGGACTGGAGGGTGGAATTAGGGAGGAGGGGGGAATCTGTGGATAGTATGTGGAGTGAGTAGAAAATTTCTTAATAAAGAAAAATGAAAGAAAAAAAACATAATAAAGATGGCCACTTTCCAGCTTCTTCCTCATACTTTCAGAGACAAAAGTCTAGAGGCCTGATGGGCTTTTCCTACCACCAGTAAACACCCTACTACATAGACACACACCTATGCATAGGTCCAACAAGTTCAAGGCTAGATCAAGAAATGTTTGTCCCAAAGTTGTGGGCCTAAAGGCCTCCCTGTCTTTTTGTTCAAACTGACCAACCCTAAAATAAACAAACAAACAAACAAACAAATAAATAAATAATTAAAAACCTCAACAGCTCTGAAAACTCTACCTCTCAAGGAGAGATGGTGCTTCAGCTCCAAGTACCTCCTCTGCTATACACAGAGGGTGTTTTGTTTTGTTTTGTTTTGTTTTTGTTGGCCTGTGTGTCTGGGTATGAAGGACAGCAGAATGCCATCTTCTAGATTTGACGCAACCATCAGCTGATGACCCCCCCCAGTAAGTGATTACTGACTCTGGACCTTCACAGGACAGGTAAGCAGTCAGTCATGTATGGAGGAGGAGTGATGGGACCCCACAACTTACTACTGCTGAGCAACTGAACACGGATCGATTCTGAGAGAGGAGTAGCCACTCTTCTTTCTCAAACTTGAGGGTTATGTGCCCACTAACGAGGCCACCAGATGCCAATGGATCGGTCAAAGCACATGGCCACTCAGTAGACCCTTGTTAAACTCAGTGGTTATGGTGGCTTGAATAAGAAAGGCCCCCATAGGCTCATAAGATTTCAATATTTGGTCACCAGGAAGTGGCACTCTTTGAAAGAGTTAAAAGTAATGCCTTGTTGGAGGAAGTGTGTTACTAGGGCGGGTTCTGAGGTGCCGCAAAGCCCATTCCAAGCCCAGAGTCTCTCTTCTCCTCCTGCTGCCTGCAGATCCGGATGTAAAACTCTCAGCTCCTTCCCCAGCACCATGTCTGCCTGTGTGCTGCCAGGCTTCCTGCCATAATAATGGACTTCATCTTTGAAACCATAAGCAAGCCCCAATTAAATGCTTTCTTTTAAAAAAAAAAACAAGTTGCCGTGGTGATGGTGTCTCTTCCCAGCAACACAGCAGTGTCTAAGACAGCAGTTTACAAAACAAAAAACCAAACAAAAATATACATATGAGAAAGAGATTGTTAGGGAACTGGGGATAGACAGGAATGGAGAAAGATAAGTGACAGTAGGGGGTGACCAATTAGTATTTATTAAAAACATGTATGAAATTGTCCATGAACAGATGTAATTAATAAAAAAAATTATGCAGAACCAGAAAACAGAGCCAAAATTAAACACAGAGGATTGAGCTTTGACTAGTGGATAGCTTCTGATTCTGAGCAGAAAAAGAAGAAAAAGAAGTGTCCATCCTAAATCTGTTGTATAGCATATACAACAGTGTAGTACTAAATAACCTAATTTATTAAGCTATGTGGTAGAAATTAATAATACTATATTATGTCATTCTGTTGAAACACAAGAATTTTCATTAAGAGCCATTAAAATATATTATACACTGTATTATACAAACAGTGAAAATGGAAATCTGATCAAATTATGGACATCTCCAGAATGGTTTGAGGAAATACGTTTCATGATTTAATATCACTAACAAAGCACCCGTGATCAGAGGCATTTTCTATTTATTGACAGAATTTATCTGTTTATGTTATAGCCAGAAGACTGGAAGTGATGAATCAACTAATCTTTCATTTCACTGCTCATCAGATTTAATTGAAAAAGACGGCTTTGCTAAATCTGCACTTCAAGGATTTCATAAAAACGATCATTAGGTTATCTTTCTAGTTTAATCACTTTCCAGAGGAAAAAGGACTTGAGTGCATAGCGAAAGGACCGAAGAAGCATAATATTGCTAACAGATAGTTTTCCAATGAACATATTCATAAAGTAAATATGCCATTCAAACTGAGTTCTAAGACTATGCTCTGACCTCTGCATGTAGTATAAAATGAAGGATATGTAGCCTGATATTAATATTGGTTGCTACATGTGCTAAGTAATTACTAAGGGCAAAGATACGACTTTACTTCTTGGATATGACAAAATGCATTTTTCAGAGGGTCTTATGCTTGCCAGAACTCATAACTTGGTATGAATCAGTACTCATTCATTTATTCATTTTACTTATTAGATAGAAATTAATAGAGATATAAAATTATTGATGTTGATATTTTACTACAACGATTCAGTAGATTTTTTAAAGGGTGCTTGAAAACATGCATTTACTGCATAATACAAATAATATAATCTGACAGAAATGTTTTTTGAAATAGTGATTCCTTATATAACCCAGTCTTTGCTTGCTTCTCTTAGACTCCTAGGTAAAAATTGTATTTTCTTCTAGTTTGAATAGAGTAGACTGGGTTGGAGAGATGGCTCAGCTATTAAAGGCTAGGCTCACAACCAAAAATATACAGTAGACTGGTAACTATGACTCATAAAGTTGCAGTGATTTGGGCAAA
>CABHPQ010151963.1:27260-44675 GCA_902168405.1 Peromyscus aztecus
TGTGTGTGTGTGTGTGTGTGTGTGTGTGTGTGTGTGTGTGTGTATTAGAGGAAAATAAGAAATGATTTGGCCAAAGTCATGCAGAAGACTACTTGATCTGTAAGAAGTCAGAGATTAGGGCCATCCCCTGGGCCTGTGCTTGCTCAGTTCCTAGATGTTAGACTGCTTGTTATGCTGCTTGGGGAGCTGGGCTATAAATTCATTTTGGCTAGGCATGGTAGAATTGCCTATGATCCTGGCACTGGCTATAGGGGGTGAGGTCTCTTGGTAGTTATTTGAGTATCTGATATGTAGAAGTCCTGTATGTATATATTTACTAAGATAGGAAAAATATAAGAAATATAAATATCATGAAAAAACATTTTAGGAAATAGCTGCTTCTAAATAAAAATAACCGGCTTAATCTTTAATGAAATGGCATTGATCAAGGAGTAAACTAATATTTCAAATGTTAAAGTGTTTCTCTTTTCTTTTACAGTCATCTCAGCCAAACTTAAAGAAAATAAAAAGAATTGGTTTGGACCAAGTCCTTATGTAGAAGTCACAGTAGATGGGCAGTCAAAGAAGACAGAAAAATGCAACAATACAAACAGTCCCAAGTGGAAGCAACCCCTTACGGTGTAAGTTCCCACAGTGACACTTTAGTTCATGAGCAGAGATGCGACTCTAATGAGCTTGTTTCTTTGCCTTCCCTGTTCTCTTTGACCTTCCCCACCTGCTCCCAGGACTCTTTCCTCTAGTTTCCTGTTTGCTCTGATCTGTCTTCGTCTTCTCCAGATTAGTTGGTGGTGCTATCACTGTTGCCACTGAAGAACAGGAAGAGCTCTTTATAATAGCTCTCCCTTTTAATTTTAGTTTTCTAAAACACTAAATTCTGACATTAATTAGTATTATATTTACGTCATTATAATAGCCTTTAAGAAAGATTTTATTTTATGTGTATGTGTGTTTTGCCTGCATATGTGACTATGCACCAAATGTATATAGTGCCCTGGGAGGTCAGAAGAAGGTGTCAGAGCCCTTGGAACTAGAGTTACAAATGGTTGTTAGCCATCATGTATATACTAGGGAGAGAATCCAGTTCCTCTGCAAAAAGTAGCAAGTGCTCTTAACCCCTGAGCTATCTTTCTAGTCCCAGTAGGCCTCTTCTTAAGTTGGGGCTGAGTCAGATTCAGAAATTAACTCACTTTCTTTTTAACAAACTCTTTTTTTTTTTTTTTGGTTTTTCGAGACAGGGTTTCTCTGTGTAGCTTTGCTCCTTTCCTGGAACTCACTTGGTAGCCCAGGCTGGCCTCTAACTCACAGAGATCCATCTGCTTCTGCCTCCCGAGTGCTGGGATTAAAGGCGTGCGCCGCCGCCGCTGTCAGGCTTGCCTGGAACTTGCTATGTAGCTCAGACTGGCCTTGAATTCTTTATCTCTTTTTGCCTCAAGCCTCTTGAATGCTTGTACTGTAGGTATGTGCTTCTATGCCCTGCACTAAATTTTTGTTTTCCTTTTTGAGACAGGATTTTTCTGTGTAGCCCTCGCTGCCCTGGAACTCACTCTATAGACCAGGCTGGCCTCAAACTCAGATCCTCCTGCCTCTGCCTCCTGAATGCTGGGATTAAAGGCATGAGCTACCACCACCTAGCAATTCTTTTTTTTAAATTAGGGTTTTGTGTGTATGTGTATATATATGTTGGGTATGGTGGTACATGCATATAATCCCAGACATTCTCAGGCTAAGATAAAAGGATTACAAGTATTAGGGATACCTGGATTACATTGCAAAACACTGTTTAAAGAGACAATTTTGTATTTTTTAATTATAGTGCCCCTGCAAACCAACATTCAATTTTGTTATATTTTTAAAATACTATATGAAAAAGTGTTATGCCAAAAAAGTGTACCATATATTTTATTCTATAGCATTGATTTTATTTTTATTTTAAAATTTACTTTATTTTAATTTTTTTTATTTTTGTGTGTGTACATCTCTGTGTGCACATGGATGTGGTTACCCTTGGAGGCCAGAAGAGAGCCACAGATCCCTGGTCCTTTGGAAGCACATTTAGTGCTTTTAACCACTGAGCTATCGCTCCACTCCTATTTTGATTTATTTAAATTAATCTATTATTATTTCATGTGTGTTTATGAGGCAGTGCACGCTGTGGTATCATGAAGTTAGGGGGACAATTTTGTGGAGTCAAATTTTTCTTGTGGGTTCCAGGGAGTGAACTCAGGTCACTAGACTTGTACTACCCGCATTTTACACTCTGCCATCTTTCCAGCCCCTATAACTGCTTTTATAGTTAATAATCATATCATGGTTATACTTCTAGCTGAGTATATACACATCTAATATCCTTTATGTAGCTATGCAGTTTCTCTCTTATAATAGTTGTTTTCTAATATATGTTAATATTAAGATACTAGGCTTATATGATTTATATATATGCATGTGCATGCATGCTGATTTTTTTATCTGCAGTATAAATTCATAAACATAAGATAGCGCTCAGTTTGCACACTTACTGACAAAATGTCATATGTTGGTAGTACAACTGAGACACTGAGCACGCATTGAAAGGAACTGTAATTTTTTTTTAAGTTTATTTATTTTTTTCCACAAAACAATTGCATTTTTAACATAGAACAATACATGAGTCACCAGCATATATGCAAGCACAAAACTGCATCTTGAGTCAAGGTAGAAACAATAAATAGAACAATACATGAATCACCAGCATATATGCATACACAAAACTGCATCTTGAGTCAAGGTAGAAACAATAAATTTCTTCATTTAAACATTTCCATTTTTAACCCAGTTCCAGCATACAGTTCCTAGGTCATTACTATAAACTCGCAATTGTCCCATTGCAATGAAATCTCTATTGTGCATTTCATTTCTTAAGTCTCAAAATTCAAATGATAAATTCTGATACTAGCCGTCCAAATATGATAAATCCATAACCAAAATCTTTTTGTAGTTTTCTCATTAAGATCAAGAAGTTCAAAAAAAAAAAAAAAGTAAATTCTGATATCAGGCTTTCACTTCCAAATATGAAGAGACGATTTACAACCAAAACTTCTTGCAGTTAATAATTTTAGTTCAAACAAGCGTCTCTGCAACTTTTGTTCTCACAGACAGAGACCTTTCTAGGTACAGTAGTATTGTAAACCGCACTATTTTTGACGTTAGCTCAGGTTTTTCTGTATTGCATTGATTTTCCACAGATCTCAGCTGTGGGGAACTACTTTAGCAGATATATTTCTTATTACTTCTTATATACTTCTTATATTCATTCCATCTTCTTAATTCTTATTTAAACTTACATTTACAACTAGTATCTTTACCTCTTACAAGCTTATTACTGTATGTTTTAGAACTACCTCAGATTCTTTTTGCAAGCTTATATTTTTAAAGGAACTCTATGGATCTATTTTACAAACTTATATAGGGCTACCATTAGCATATATTTAACTTAGTAAACACCTAAAGATTTCTTAACACAGATCTAACAAGACAGAATTTTTACAAACTCACATATCTTATTTTCATCTTTTTCTACTTCTTACTCTTAATTATTATCACTATCTCTATTAGAAAGATTCTCTTAACTAGACAGAAAGTACGTACATCATTTCTAAAGTTTAGAGCTTATAGTCAACACCCACAACAGCCCTTCCACAGCTCCTTCAGAGAAACCCCTCTCCCACTGATTCCACTCTCACCCTGCACAGTTCCTTCCCCCCAGATGCAGAGCCCCAGACATCCCAGGCTGCTCTGCTCCTCTGCTAGCTGCCTTTGGAGGTAGGGGCTTTCTTTCTCCCCAGATCTGCCTCAAACTCTTAGCAGCTTTCACAGGTCATGCATTTTCTGGGGAGGAATTTGTCCCTTCTATTTCTTCAGATGTTGGTGTGGGTTTATCTATTGCCTGAGTTTTCATGGGTGTGTTTAGCTTCTTTAGGTTGGATTTTT
The DNA here is from genome assembly GCA_902168405.1 of Peromyscus aztecus. NCBI lineage: Eukaryota > Metazoa > Chordata > Mammalia > Rodentia > Cricetidae > Peromyscus > Peromyscus aztecus. The sequence continues at coordinate 31,227 of CABHPQ010151963.1, forward strand.
CCTTCTAGTGCTTTCTGTAAGGCTGGGTTTGTGGATAGATATTGATTAAATCTGGTTTTATCATGGAATATTTTGTTTACTCCACCTATGGTGATTGAGAGTTTTGCTGGGTATAATAGTCTAGGTTGGCATCCATGGTCTCTTAGTGTCTGCATAACATTTGTCCAGGACCTTCTAGCTTTCATAGTCTCTATTGAGAAGTCTGGAGTTATTCTGATAGGTTTGCCTTCATATGTTACTTGGTCTTTCTCCTTTGCAGCTCTTAATATTTTTTCTTTGATCTGTATGTTTAATGTTTTGATTATTATGTGGCGAGAGGACTTTCTTTTTGGGTCCAGCCTATTTGGTGTTCTGTAAGCTTCTTGTATCTTCATAGGTATTTCTTTCTTTAGGTTAGGAAAGTTTTCTTCTATGATTTTGTTGAATATATTTTCTATGCCTTTGAGTTGGTATTCTTCTCCTTCTTCTATCCCTATTATTCTTAGGTTTGGTCTTTTCATGGTTTCCCAGATTTTTTGGACGTTTTGTGTTACGACTTTTTTATCTTTAGTGTTTTCTTTGACTGACGAATCTATTTTCTCTATTGTGTCTTCAGTGTCAGAGATTCTCTGTTCCATCTCTTGTATTCGGTTGGTTATGCTTCTTTCTGTAGTTCCTGTTCGTTTAGTCAGGGTTTCTATTCCCAGCATTCCCTCAGCTTGTGTTTTCTTTGTTGTCTCAATTTCTTTTTTCAGATCTTGGATTGTTTCTTCCATCTGTTTAATTATTTTTTCTAGGCTTTCTTTGCTTTCTTCCAATTTTTTGTTTGTTTTTTCTTCCATTTCTTTAAGGGAATTTTTTATTTCCTCTTTAAGGAAGTTTTTCATTTCCTCTTTAAGAGAATTTTTTATTTCCTCTTTAATGGAGTTTTTCATTTCCTCTTTAAGGGAATTTTTTATTTCCTCTTTAATGGAGTTTTTCATTTCCTCTTTAAGGAAATTTTTTATTTCCTCTTTAAGGGTATTTTTTATTTCTTCTTTAAGGGCCTCTATCATCTTCTTAACGTCATTTTTAAGATTGATTTCTTCTGTTTCTTCTGCCTTGGTATGTTCAGGAGTTGCAATTGTAGGGTCGGTAGGTTCTGGTGTTGTCATATAGGTCTTTATGTTGTTGCCTGTATTTTTCCATTGGCGTCTACTCATCTCTTTCTCTGCTCAGTGCAGATGGTGTAAGACCCTAACCCTTCAGGCTTACACCTCCAAGCCTCAGAAATGAAAAACTTCAAGCACCAGGAAATGAGAAACTAAAAATATGTTTCCCTGGGCAAGCTGACCACCCCTGTTCTCAGTCGGTGAGGTGTATACTTACGATTCTGGTGCTCTGGTTTGGTGGTTGGGTGATCTGGATAAGTTCTTTTGAGAGCTTCTTGAAATACAGGATCCAAAGACACTTCTTATTCCGTGGCTTGCTGTATAGCTGGGTGGCTGGCCCCTGATGTCCTCCTCCTTCTCTGGCTCCTCGATCCTTCAGATTCCGGCGAGCACCGCGGTGTCCTCCCTCGTTGCCTCTGTAGCCACAGCTGCAGTGATCCCTGCTGCGAGGAGCCCAGGTCCTGTAGGGCGCACCCGCCCCGCGCTGCGCTCTCCACTAGTTCCCAATTGAGAAGCAATCAGCAAGATGATTAACATCCACTGTGCGGGTTCGGGTGTCCCTGGATCTTGTAGCTCCTCTCTTGCGTTCACCTAGCTCTGTCGTGCCCCAAAGGGTCACCCGGGGAGTCCCGGCCGCTGCTCCTTCCCTGTGCTCGCTAGGACCACGCTGCTCTCTCACCCGAGCTCCTCTCACCCGAGCTCCTAGCGATCCGCTCACCCGCAGGCCTGGGAAGACTGCGAGGGAAGGATCGATCCAAACCGCGGTTGGATTCCCGAGGAAGGCAGAGAAACTTTGATGCTCTAGCCAGCTTTTCATAACTTAAATTAATCCATCTATCTTTTGTCTCTGAGCTTTCCATCCTTCTCTTTTTCTGTATACCTTTTTTGACATCTTTCTTTGTGGGCCTGTTCCTCCTATTTCCACATCAGTTCATAATCCAATTTTGCTCTCACTCACGGCCCAGCGGCGGCAGCTGCCATCTTCTAATCCTCAGCATGTTTTTCAGGAACTGTAATTTTTAAAATTAAGAGGAACAGCATAATTTGCCAATGAGTAGATTTTAAAATAATGTAGCACATAGGATTTGGGAAACATAGATTAAAATGTAGATCAGAATGTAATGAGTTGTTTCAGTATAAAATACAGACAAATTGCTGGGCAGTGGTGGTGCACACCTTTAATCCCAGCACTCTGGAAGAAGAAGCAGGCAGATCTGTTAGTTTGAGGCCAGTCTGGTCTATAGAGCGAATTCCAGAACAGCCAGGACTACACAGAGAAATCCTGTCTCAAAAAATAAAACAACAAAACAACAGTAACAACAACAAAAATACAAATTATTTTTATTACTTGATATTTACAACTTTTGATTTTGTTTCACTTAAAGAAATATACTAATGACTAGGAAAAAAAGATGTTCTTTTAAATGCCAAGATGAGAAACTATAAACTTTTCTCTTCAAACAATAAACTTATTTGGTTATATTTATTCCCAGTAATTATCAAAACAATTGATATGCCTATAATATGAATGTCTGAAGTCCTAGAAGCATTTTGATGTGTCTGGTGATAATTTTAAGAAAATGAATGAAATTTAAAAATTACATGCATGTGATCCTAGAGCTTAGGATTTCAGATTTCAGGCCAATCTGGTCTACACAGTGAGTTCTAGGCCAGCCAGGGTTATGTAAGTATGACCCTGTCTCAAAAGAGAAAAGAGATAAAAATAAAATTGAATTATTAAGAATTTGCTGAAGGTCAGTTTAGATTTTGTTTATGGAATTTTCATGGTCTCCTAATTTCTGTTGCCTTGGAAACAGCATTACAGAGTACATTCTTCATTGTGTGCTTTTGCCAAGCATGAGATATGTGCTTCTGTTTTGAGACAAGGTCTCACTGTGTTATCCAGGCTTGCACTTCTATATATGATGGTTATCCTGGTGACTTTGCCTCCCACATTGTGAAACTTGGTGTATTGATATAATTTCAAAATGAATGATGGCCTGCGGAACTTTTGGTGTATAACAGTAGACTTTAGTCCAAACTTCAGCTAGCTTACCAGCTGGATGATGTTGGCAGTTTGCTCACTTTCTCTGAGGGACATCATTTTTGTATTAATTCTCATATGATACACTTACTGTGGGGGTTAATGAAATCACCTCAAGTTCAGTGAAATGCATCACCTAAGTAAGGATTTAATTTGTGAATTCACTATTTCATTTTAAAATGAACACATGAAATTATGTATCTTTATGAGGCATATTATATTGTTTCAGTAAATCCGCTCTTTTAATAATCTGTTGCCTTATAAGCAGTTTTGTTTTGCACGCATACGTGTGTGTGTGTGTGTGTGTGTGTGTGTGTGCGTGTGTGAGTGATCTTACAGTCTAGTTGCGTTCAAACACAGTTTTCATGAGGTTTCAGAGCATAGACCACCTGGTTAACAGTAAACTTTTAGGAGGCACAGTGAAGGACTGCCCACATAGTGCACTAGGTAAAGGTACTTGCCTCCAAGACGGACCATCTGAGCTAGATCCCTGAGACCCTAATGCTGGAAGGAGAGAACCAACTCCTGCAAGTTGTCCTTTGACCTCCACATCCAACTAAATAAATAAATGTAATTTGTTTTAATTTAAGAAAAAGAGGTACAATAAAAATTTTAGACATTAAAGCTTTATTGTAACTTATTAAGGATCTCATTATGATGTTTAATGAAAACAATATTTCCCTCCTTTTTTACTTTCAGTATCGTTACCCCTACGAGTAAATTACATTTTCGCGTGTGGAGTCACCAGACCCTGAAATCTGATGTTTTGTTGGGAACTGCTGCATTAGATATTTATGAAACATTAAAGTCAAACAATATGAAACGTATGTATGTAAGAGTAACATAAAATGTACTTTGCTGTTTTTTGGGGAGAAATTCTTATGTTAAACATGTGGAACAACTCACATCATTATTGGTCCTTAAATTTAAATGATTATTGAACTGGGGGTGGTTGACATGTTTAATTGTAGCATCCAGAAAGTAGAGGTAGATGAATCTCTGTAAGGTTAAGGCCAGCCTGGGCTATATACTGAGTTCCAGGCCAGCCAGGGCTACATTGTGAGAGCAAGACAAAACAAAACAATTATAAAAAATATCTGTGGTTATAAAAAGTGACAGAAAAGTCCTAAAACTATTTAAAGCATTCTGAATAATTTTGTTTGGTCATTCATTTGAATATTCTACTTTAGTAAATATTTATTTCCTTAGTAAATAAGCATTAATAAAGTAATACATAGTGAATTACTGAAAAACTAAAAGATTTAAAGCAGAAATGAAGGAAAATACTTCAGAGAGACAAAAGTGATGTTAGGGTTAAAGGCGTAGACAGATTCCTCAGTGTTTGTTTCTATTGCTTAAATTTGAAGTGTCCTATTTTAGGTGGTGGTTTTATTTTCGTTTATAAAGTCATAACTCATTTTAGTTAGAGCTGGTAGTTTAAATGTGAATTGTTTTTCTATCCCTTGACACAGTTCTCAGAATCTTTTTCTTATTTAGGTCTTTATGATATATACTCTATTCTTAAATTATGTTTTCATTCACTATAGCCCAAGTTTATATTGCTAAATAACCTTTGTTTTCATGTTGGTTTGATTTATACTGTGTTCTTACAAGGGTGGAATGAATGTAATAGATGATGTGGATTACTTAATATTTTGTATTCTATATATTGGTGAAGTTTATTTTCTTTTTAAAAAGCAGTGTTCTGATCTCAAAGGTTCTTAAACCTTTGTCCAGTAAAACAGTGTACACATAATTGGAAGAGTGATCTTTCTTGTATAATTTTGTTCTTTTTCAGTTGAAGAAGTAGTTATGACTTTGCAGCTTCTAGGAGACAAAGAGCCAACAGAGACAATCGGAGATTTGTCAGTTTGTCTTGATGGGCTGCAAGTAGAAGCAGAAGTGGTTACTAATGGTGAAGCTTCGTGCTCAGAAAGTAAGTGATTACTTTTTCTTTTTCGGTTGTTGGTTTTTGGTTTTTCAAGACAGGGTTTCTCTGTGTAGCCCTGGCTGTCCTGGAACTTGCTCTGTGGATCACTCTGGCCTCAACTCAGAGATCCACCTGCCTCTGACTCCTGAGTGTGTGTGTGTGTGTGTGTGAATTATGAGTGGTGGTGGTAGTATACTCCTGTGCATGCATTAGTAGATGCCAAAGGTTAATATTAGGAAGTCTTCCTCAGTCATTTGTCTGCCTTAAAAAAATTATTTTTAATGATATGTATGTATGTGTTTGTCTGTGAGTGTATGTCACCTGTGTAGGTTCCCTAGATAATCCTATGGAGCTAGGTAGTTATGAACTGCCTGACGTGGATGCTGGGACTCTTAACTCTGGTCCTTACAAGCCCTCTTTCCAGCCCCCGTCTGCTGTGTTTTTTTGAGACAGGATTTCTCATGATCTTCCAGTTTGTCTAGGGTATCTAACCAGAGAGCCCCTAGGATCCACCTGTCTCCAGCCTTCTGTTTATTACTGGGATTATAAGCATGTGCTGCCTCGCCAGGTTTCTACATGGATGCTAAGGGTCTAAACTCAGGTCCTCATGCTTACACACCCACTGAGCTGTGTCTCCAGTACTCTGTTGGTCTTGAACTCTCATCTTCTTGCCTCAGCCTTCCAAGTGCTGGGATTATAAGGCAGACATAGTCCAGCGTGCTCAGTTCAGTTATTACTTTGTGTTCAGGTCTCTTAGGAGTCTTCTGACAAACAATAGCCAGTGTGGTATTTATAATTATTGTTATTACTGGTCTTTTCAGAAAAAAAATAGGTTTATTTTCTTTTTAAAAAGGCATTGGTCTAGGAATATAGCTTAGTGGTAGAGTGCTTACATAGCATGTGTGAGACCCTAAATTCAATTCCCAGTACCATAATAAAATTAATAATAAAAAAGACACTGATCACATTAAATATTTTGTTTTTGTTGCAGTGTTTCTATAAATTAAAAAAATTCTGCAAGTTAAAAAGCTGGATGAATAAAAGTTGAATCACACCAGGCAGTGATTGTAGGGAAAAGGGGCCAGCTAAAGAAACCCACCCTGAAATTAAAAAAACAAAAAAAAAAAACAAAAACAAAAACCCATCCTGACCCTGGAGCCCAGAACCAGGGAAAGAAACACAGCCTAGATCTGGGACCTGAGCCAGTGAAAGAAACACTTTATCCCTGAACCCAGAACCAAAGAAAGATGCCCTGACTCTGAAACCAGTGCCAAAGAATCACTCTTTGTCCATAGAATCAGAACCAGTGAGAGAAATATGCCCTGGCCTTAGAATTAGAGCCAAAAACCCAAGAAAGGCCAGTGAAAGAAACACAATTTGGCTCTGACATCAGAGCCATCTCTGCCCCTGACCAACTGACCAGTGAAATCAACCAGTCACAGAGCAGGAAACCAACCAATCCCTGAACACCCTGACCCTGGAACCCAGAACCAGTGAAAGAAACTTTATCCCTAAACCCAGAACCAAAGAAAGATGCCCCGACTCTGAAACCAGTGCCAAAGAAATACTCTTTGTCCCTGGAATCCGAGCCAGTGAAAGAAATATGCCCTGGCCTTAGAATAAGAGCCAAAAAGCTAAGAGACGCCAGTGAAAGAAACATAGTTTGTCTCTGAAATCAGGGCCATCTCTGCCCCTAACCCATGAAACTAACCAATCCTTGAGCAAATAAAAACAAAAACAAAACAAAACAAACAAAAAACTAACCAATTCCTGAACAGAAAATTTTCTAACTCTGTCCCTAAGAAACCCTATATGAACCACCCTGCCTGTTCAGTTGTTGGCTGTTCTTTCCCTCCCTGGCAGAGGCAGCCACTCTCCTGTACGACTCCTTCCCAAATACAGCTCTTTCTCAATAGAGTCTTGGGTGTGAAGATCTTCTTTCGAGGTGCAGAGAAGAAGAACCTTGCTAAGACATCCCTTAGGGGACTGAGCAGAAAAAACCTTGCAGAGATGTTCCCTTAGGGGACTGAGCAAGGCAGAGCTGAACAGAAGAACCTTGCTGAGACATCTCCTAGGGGACTGAGCAAGGTGAGAGTAGAAAAGGTAACAACATTTTCCCAGAGCCAGAGGAGATTGCTACATTTCTACAGGGGTTTCCCCATTAGCAGAGTGAAGCAAAAGAAGCAACATCTTGGGCCAGAGAAGAAGCAGAACTCTGCTGGGAAGCCCCCTTAAGTGGGGGCTGAACAAAGCTCAGCTGTAGCGGCTTTCCAGGAGAGGACCAGGATTGCTATATCCTCGGGGAGACCATCCCCCACCGCACCCCAACTCCAGGTATAGCCTAACTCCCAAACAGTCAGGATACCTCTCCAGAGCTGATGTCTCATTGCAGCTCCAGCTGCCAGAGCTGTCCTAGCAGCTCAAAGTATAGCCTGACTCCCCGAGCATTCAGGATTACCACCTCCCTACCCCACCCCACCCCAGTTGCAACACTTGCTTACAGTGATGGCTCACACCTTAAATCCCAGCACTTCGGAGGCAGAGGCAGGAGGATCTCTGTGAGTTTGAGGCCAGCTTGATCTACATAATGGGTTCCAGAACAGTCAGGGATACACAGAGAAACCCTGTCTTGAAAAACAAAAACAAAAACCAGAAAAACCCCTACAAAATCCCAGGCAAAATATTTTTGGGTTGGAAACATGGTCCAGTGGTTAAAAGTACCCTGGGTTTAATGTGGTTGGAGCTTTCTTTGGTCCTGCTTGGCCCACAGTCAGGACAAATCTCTCTTACCCGCCAGTCTTACAGCCACTCAGACCCAACCAAGTAAACACACAAAGACTTATATTACTTATAAACTGTACGGCCGTGGCAGGCTTCTTGCTAACTATTCTTCTATCCTAAATCAACCCATTTCTATTCATCTATAAGTTGCCACGTGACTCGTGGCTTACCGGTATCTTAACATCTTCTCATGGCTCTGGCAGCGTCTCTCTACTCAGCCTTCCACTTCCCAGAATTCTCTTCTCTGCTTGTCCTGCCTATACTTCCTGCCTGGCTACTGGCCAATCAGCATTTTATTTATACAGAAAGATATCCACAGCACTTCTCCCTTTCAAACAAAAGCAGAGCTTCTTTTCCAAACCAACATATCCTTAGATCCAAATTTTGAAGTCAGGGTATCTTTAAAATATATATATTGGCTTAACTCAACAGCTTTTACAATCATTTTTTTTTCTGCAGTTAAAAATCCCAAAGACAACATAATGCAGATTCTCTGTGTGATATCCATTTTTATGTGACTTATTTTTTATATTACCTTTACTGTCTCTTTAAAGACTTTATTTTTAAAAGCTATCAATTTCTTTATATAACTGTATTGCTCTGTATAAATAAAGCTGATTGACCAGTAGCCAGGCAGGAAGTATAGGTGGGACAAGGAGAGAGGAGAATTCTGGGAAGTGGAAGGCTGAGGCAGAGAGATGCCGCTAGCCGCCATGATGAGAAACAGATGTTAAGATAGCCGTAAGCCACAAGTCACATGGCAACTTATAGATTTAAGATATAAAAACAGTTAGCAAGAAGCCTGCCACGGCTATACAGTTTATAAGTAATATAAGTCTCTGTATGTTTACTTGGTTGCGTCTGAATGGCTGTAGGACTGGCGGATGAGAGAGATTTGTTCTGACTGTGGGCCAGGCAGGACCAGAAAAACTCTAGCTACAAATGGCGCCCCTTTTCAAACAAAAGTAGAGCCTCTTTTCCAAAGCAGCATATCCTTAGTTTAATTCTCAACGCCTACATGATAGCTCACAACTATCTGTAACTGGGGAATCCTGCATCCTCACACAGACATACATGCAGGCAAAACACTAATGCAAATAAAAAATAAAAATAAATTATTAAAAAAAAGTTGAACTACAGTTGACCTGTGACTATTGAACTGATGGATAAAGTATATCCTGAATGCTGTTCATAGCAGCTAATACAGTACCTTTGAATGTCACCTCTTCCTCTGCCAGTGGTGGGTATAAGGTACCATCTATAGCAGGGGCTGATTGAGTTTAAGTGACTTCAGGTCCTTGTAGACTAGACAGTCAGTACAAGCTGGGATCCATTTGCCATTTCTACTCCCTTACAGGGATATCTTTTGTGTTATTATAGTAATAAACCTGATTCATTATCTGTGTGCTGGTACATTTTGCAATTTGTGGGGTATACTGGTTTGTGTTAAAGAGGAATTAACCACAATAAAGAAGTTTCCAGTGACCCTTGACTATCTGGTAGTGTTTTTAGTAAAACTTTTTCTTTTTTTTTTTGAGACAAGATTTCTCTGTGTAGTTTTGGTGCCTGTCCTGGATCTCTCTCTGTAAATCAGGCTGGCCTTGAACTCACAGAGATCTGCCTCGCTCTGCCTCCTGAGTGCTGGGATTAAAGATGTGCACCAACCACCACTCTATTTTTGCTTTTAACACAGATTTCCAAGGCCCTACAATATAGAACTCTAAATTAATAGTTTTGGTGTTTGGTCTGACAAAGATTTGTGTACTTAGAACTGAGTTATAAAGCATTTCTGGCTGTTAGGTACTGTGACCCTCTGTTGCTTCATTGGTGGAGACTTCTTTTTTAACACAACTTTTTCATAGTAGGAACTTGAAGATAGTTATGAAGAATTTTCTACACTGTGTTTTTAAATTATATTTATTCATTGTGTGTGTGTGTGTGTGTGTGTGTGTGTGTGTGTGTGTGTGTAGGAGTGCTTGTTCCACAGCACACACATGGAAGTCAGAGGACCACTCGGTGAGAGTCAGTCCTTTACTTCTTCCATGTTGGTCTAAGCACTGGACTCAGCTCATTGGGCTTGGAGGCAAGTGCCTTAAAAGACTGAGCCATCTTGTGTCCTTCCCTCTCTCTTTTTTTTTCTTTAAAAAGGAATTACAAAGTAGAAGGAAAATTCAGAAATGGTTATACTGCTACAGAATTGAACTTCAGTTGAACGCTGTTCACAGGAAATTTATAATAGTTACATTTACACACACACACACACACACACACACACACACACACACACACACACGCACGCACACGATAAAATATAAATAATCATATTGTTAAGCTACCCTAACCTTGAGTACTTACAGCTTCATGTTTTTCTGTTTGTTTTCTCAGTAGCTGACACTTCAATGCAAAAGTCATGCTAGTGAGTCTTTATTTAGAGTGAAATCTAAAGGTGTAAGCCACCATATCTGGCTTAGGTTTTTGTTGTTGTTGTTTTATTGTTTTTTGAGAAAGGGTCTCACTGTGTGGCTTAGGATGTCCTTGAACTTGCTTTGTACCCTGTATTGGTCATGAATTTGAAGCAGTTCTCTTTTTTTTTTAAAAAAAAAGTTTTTATTACACTTATCTATTTGTGTGTAGATGTGTTATGTAAACCCACAGGAGTCTGTTAAAGGATTTCTGGAATTTATTAAGATATAAAATGGGGATAATACTCTTGCGTCTATAGAAAGAAATAAACACCACTGCTTATTCAGCTGTTGTTGTCCTCCGTTCTGCCCAGGGGTTTTGGAAACCAACCATCAGGTCTCCAATGACCCAAGAGAGTGCAGGACAACTCTCCCTCGACTCCCAAGGGGTCACACATCAGACAAAGCCACGTCCCAGGGCTTGTACCCCAAAGCCATTGGCTGAACGAAATGAATTCCCACAACATAGATGCATTCACATGCCACAGCATCAGTGTGGAGGTCCAAAGACAACTTGCAAGAATTGGTTCTCTCCTACCATGGGGATCTTGTCATTAGGCTTGGTACTAAACGCCTTTACCAACTGCTCCATCTCACCGCCTCTGAAAGAGTCCTTCTCTGTGACTGGCTTCCTTAGTGCTGGAATTACACACATGGGTTGCCACACCCACTTCTGGCCCAAGGTCTTTGTCTTTGCTGTATATACTCTGAATGTATTTAAAATTAGTTTAGGGAAGGCTCGTGAGGTAGCTTAGCCTGAGGACCTGAATTTAACCCCCAGAACCCATGAAAAGGTAGAAAGAACTTCTAAAAGTTGTCCTCTAACTTTCACACATACCATGGAATACACACACAGTAAATAAAAATAAAATAAGCTGGGAACTCAGCTTCTATTAAATAACAAATGTGGTGGCACATACCTTTAATCTCAGCATTCAGGAGGCAGAAGCTGGTAGATCTTTGTTGCCTTTGAGCCCAGACTGGTATATATAGTGAGTTCTAGGCTAGCCAGCACTACGTAGTGAGACTCTAGTCTCAAAAAAAAAAAAAAAGTAAGATGAAATCTCTGCTTATTATGTGTTCCTAATTGCTTTTAAACTTAGACTTTTTCTTATTAGGCTTTAATTTTTTGTGGTTCCATTAAACTGGGTAAGCAGTTATTTCAGGTCTAAGTGTATTATTAGTACTCCTTACCAGGGTAGTAAGTTCTAAGGAACCAGCCTAAATTCTTTATTTCACCGAGTATTACTTCAACTTACCAAATCTCAAAAGGATTTGAACATAGAGAAATTTTGCTTTAGAGTCTCTTTTAATCATTCATTTTTATTTTATGTCTGTCTGTATGTATATATCTATACTATATGTGTGCCTGGTGCCTCTGAAGGCCAAAGAAGATATCAGATCCCTTGGAACTGGAGTTACAGATGGTTGTGAGCTGCGATGTAGGTGCTGGGAATCAAACCCAGGTTCTCTGCAAGAGTAACAAGTGCACTTAACCACTGAGCCACCTTTCCAGTCCCTGTAGTCTTTGTTTTGTTTTTTCAAGATGGGGTCTCTTTACATAGCCTTGGCTGCCCTAGAACTCACTAAGTAGACCAGGTTCTCATCTGACTCAGAGATCCACATGCCTCTGCCTCCTGAGTGCTGAGATTAAAGGTGTGCATCATCACAATCTGCTCCTATAGTCTTTTATTGAAATTGACTTATGTTTGAATATTTCTCTGTGCTCAAAGTATTAGTTAACTTGCCCTCTCCCAAAGGCCAACAGAATTCCTTTGTCATTGTTATTTATTTTATTTTATATGTGTGAATGTTTTGCCTGCATATGTGCACTGTGTGTACCTGGTTCCCATAGAGATCAGAAGAGGGTGTTGGAACTAGACCTACCATGTTGGTGCTGGGAATTGAACCCAGGTCCTTTGCAGGAGCAATATGTGCTCTAAACTGCTGAGGCATTTTTCCTGCCCCTGTGTCTATGTTTGTATTTGACATGATGAGTGGTGCTTTTAAAAACTGAAGCAGTTAGGTCATGGTTTTTTAGGTAGGGCTTTTACTGCATTAATTTTTTTCAGTTTGTGAAGCACTTTGATTTGTTCTCCTGTTTAATATGTGTTTGAGGTCTAAGTCCACATTATAAAGTAAATAGCCATGAAAACTGCCACACAGTTTATATATTAAAGACATAAACAGTGTCATTGCATCTATCTGTATTTTTCCTTCTATATCATTACTTATCTTTTTTGTAGTCATAATATTTTTCTGAATTAAAAAAATAAGCAGTATATTACTTGTGTTTTTTTTTAATCTTATTATTCCTTTTGTTTGCTGTTTTGTTTTTGTTTGTTAGCTTGTTTGTTTTTTGAGACTGCATCTTAAGTAGGCCAGGCATTCTAAGGCTGGATACAACTGGTCTTCCTCCTGCCCCCCCCCCCCCCCCACGCACATAACATGCTGCGGTTATAGGTGTTTACTGCCACACCTAACTTTTTCTTGAGCTATATATAATATCATTATTAGGGTTGGAGAGATGGCTTAGCGGTTAAGAGCACTGGCTGCTCTTGCAGAGGTCCTGAGTTCAATTCCCAGCAACCACATGGTGGCTCACAACCATCTGTAAGAGATCTGGTGCCCTCTTCTGGCCTGCAGGCATACATGGAGACAGAATACTGCATATACAATAAATTTTAAAAAAGGATATGCATCTCTTTTTTTTTTTAATACTATTTTTTTGAAGTTTATCCATATTGTTGTTTCTGAGCTCATTTTCCCATTTTATAAAAATCTGTTAGGTAAACATGCTAGAGTTTTATGTCAAATTATGTTTAGATTGTTTTTAAGTTTTTACTGTTACAAACAATGATATAGTGGATACTTTTTGAATATCTACTGATAAGCTTCCCTAGGGATTATATCCTTAGGAGTAGAATTGTCAGGGTTTAATGGTAAGTAAAATGAAATGGTATATTCATTTACAGCTTGTAACATCACTTCTTCAAGTATGTTCCTTTTTATTGTTTTGGGGTTTTCAAATTAGGTGAGATTTGTAGATCATGTAGTTCCCATTATCAAGATTATGTTCAGCATCTCTATACTTTGAAAACT
>CABHPQ010151964.1:0-42370 GCA_902168405.1 Peromyscus aztecus
TGGTTCTGTGGCAGATACAAGCTGCATCCTGAACATAGGCTGCAGTTACCAAATATCAGTAATGTTCTAGGAGGCTAGAGACTGACAGAATTGTATCAGTTTAGGACTATGGTACAACCTTAGGGTTAACCAAGGAAAAATCAGTGAAATTATGCCTAAAATAGTTTTTACAAGGTAACAAGTTAATTTTTTATATTGATTTATTGATATCCCCCCCCCCCACGTGTGCGCGCGCAAGACAGGGTTTCTCTGTGTAGCCCTGGCTATCCTGGAGCTCACTTTGTAAACCAGGTTGGCCTTGAACTCAGAGATCTGCCTGCCTTTGCCTCCCAGAGTGCTGGGATCAAAGGTGTGTACCATCACAATGTTGTTTTTAAAGTTAAACTACAAGATAGTTTAGTGAATTAATAGATTCTAGTTTTAAGGTTCTGTTTGGTCTTTCTGAGGTGCATGGCTTTAGTCAGTTCAGTTAAACCTGCTGTACAGTGTATAAAGATCAGAGAGCCTGTTGTAGTTTGCTGCCTGTTGCTTCGATTAAACACCATTACCAAAAGAACTTTGGGAGAAAACAGCTTATTTCATTTATATATAGCTTATGGTCCATCATGAAGGGAAGTTAAGGCAGGAACTGAAGTAGAGGACATGGAAAAACACTGCTTACTGTTGTGCTCAGCCTGCTTTCTAATGTAATCCAGGACCACCTGCCCAGGGGTGGTACTGCTTGTTTATAGTGAGCCGGGCCCTTCCACATCAGTTATTAATCAAAATAATGCCTTACACAGGCCTTTAAAAATGTATATATTTGTTTTATTTGAGATAGGGTCTCGATGTGCAGCTCTCACTAGCCTAGAGCTCATTAGAGCATGCTGGTCTTGAACACAGATCTTTCTGCTGTATTAAAGGTATATAACCACCATGCCCAGCCTATAGGCCAGTTTCATGGTACATTTTCTCTGTTGAGCTTCTGTCTCCTAGATGAGACTCCAGATTGTGTCAGGTAGACACAAACTAGTCAGCACAGGGTCCAGTTTCACTTCCTGGCATAAAGTTAGCTACTATCAGGCTGAGATTTTATTTGCTATATTGTTTAAATAAAAATATCCTTGGAGTGGAGAGGGGGCTCTGAGGAATCAAATGAAGGTCCTGTGCATGTAAGGCAAGTTCCCTGCCACGGAATATGCTAATCCTATAACAAAGTCTTAGTTTATGCTCTTATAATGAAGGTTTGAGTGAGTTCTGTGCATTTCATCTTAGTTGTGTACACTCAGATGTACTATAGTTCTCTGTTGTGTATATCAGATTACCTGGAATCTGAGTTACAAAATCTGTTACCTTAAAATTAACTTGTATCAAGGCCAGTCATGATGTTGCAGGACTTTAATCCCAGATTTTGGGAGGCAGAGACAGGTCTCTGAATTCAAGGCTAGCATGGTCTACTTATGAGTTCTAGGACAGCCAGAGCTACATAGTGAGACCTTGCCTTGAAAAAAAAATCAACCAACCAAAAACCTTCGAGAGTTTTTGTTGTTGTTGTTTTTGTTTGTTTTTGTTTTTGTTTTTGAGACAGGGCTTCTCTGTGTAGCTTTGGCGCCTTTCCTGGAACTCACTCTGTAGCCCAGGCTGGCCTTGAACTCACAGAGATCCTCCTGGCTCTGCCTCCCGAGCACTGGGATTAAAAGTGTGCGCCACCACTGCTTGGTTCCAACCAAAAACATTGTATGAGATGTCCTGGTATGAGTTAGCTACTGGGTCTTCTGCTCCTTATCTTAGCTGGCAGGAGCTCACATTCTTTAGTTTGAAATCATTGGTTGATAGAATGTGGTATTCCCTATTTACTCATTGTCTTCTGGTAACTGCTCCAGTGCCAGGGCCTGCTGTCCTCAGTTCCCAGCTCTGTGGTGCCCACCCTTCCTTCTCTCATCTTCTCAGAGTACTGCAGCTTGGTTTGAAAGGCTGATAGGAGAGCTTCTCAAGAAGCTCAGTTCTGTTTTTAGAACTTTCTCTGATTAAGTCAGGCTCTCTTATGATGGCCTCTCTCCTGATGAACTTAAAATCCACGGTTGGAATCTTGATTACTCTGAAAAGCACTCCCACTTTGGCAGCTCCCCCCCCCCCCCAGTGTTCTGCTATCAAGTAGAATGGGGAGGATTAGAGTGGTGAGGATTTACAGTGACATCTTATATAGGAAGTTTTCTTACCATATATTACACATACATAAAATGTTTCTATGAACTTACTGCGAGGGCCTTTGCTGGTTTTGATCAAGCCCAGCAGTGGTTTTATCATAGACTATAGGACTTGAATATAACTCTTCTACAATATTGTTTGTCCTCTGTTCAGAGATAAATGAAGTTTCTGACAGAAGGAAACTATTGTGCATAGAAAAAGATATACTTGAAAGTTATTATTATCTTATGACAGACAACAGGAGCCAAGGGTGCCATAGTTTGTTTGTTTGTTTGTTTTTTGTATGTTTTACTTATGATGGAAATCTTTTTAAATTCTTTTTTGATGGTTCCTTTTTATTTTTTATATGCATTGGTGTTTTGCTTGCATGTGTTAGATCCCCTGGAACTGGAGTTATAGACAATTGTGTGCTGCCATGTGGGTACTGGGAATTGAACTCAGGACCTCTGGAAGAGCAGCCGGTGCTCTTAACCTCTGAGCTATCTCTCCAGCCCCTGATGATGGAAATCTTAAAATCTCCAAAGGATCAAAGAAGGAAGAATAAAGCTGACTCTGATTTCTGTTTTACCAGCCAGGTACTTGTGCTTGTGATTTGTAAGACTGTTTGGGCATGGTTGTTGATGCTAAGTGACTAATTAAGAGCACTGGCAGCTCTTGCAGAGGACTTGAGTTCGATTCCTAGTACCCACATGGCAGCTCACAACTGTACGTAATTCCAGTTCAGGGGATCCAACACCCTCCTCTAGCCTCCAGGGGTACCTGGCATTACATGGTGCACAGACACCCACAGATAAAACATCCAAAATTTACTTACTGTGAGAATAAGAATCCTAAGAGAATGGCAGGTAGAATACAAACTGGCAGAAGGAACAGCTCATTTGGGGAGAGTGTGTGAAGTTCCTTATTTAATGATGATCAAGAGTGGCAAATACACCTAATCTGCTTTGGATTTGTTTTGTTGTTTTGAGAAAGAGACTTGCTCTGTAAGACTGGTCTGGAATTGTTAGCAGCCCCATCTCAGCCCCTCGAGGGCTGTGACTACAGGCATGAGCTACTTGTGCTGTGCTGGGAATCACATCTACCTTTTCTTTTCAGACTAGTTACGTTCCAGTATTCGTTTGCTTTGTGTACAGCATTTAATGTCACACTGTAGTTGGCTGCTTGCATCTGTTTTGTCATGCCCTCTCTCACATTTATCTGGTGGTGGTGGTGGGGTGGCGCACATTCAAACCATGACACATGTGGAGGTCAGAAGACACACTTCTAGTAGATTCTCTTCCCCACCACCATGTGGGTTCCAGGGATCTAACTCAGGTCATCAGGCTTGGTGGCAAGGGCCTTTACCCACTTAGCCATCTTGCTGGCCTTTCCTTTTTAATTAAAATAAACTCATTGGGATTTTTTTCTTTAATCTTTGTAGCTTAGTTCTGTTAATGTGTGTGTGTGTGCGCGCGCGCGCGCGCGTGTCTGTGCATCTGTCTTTCTGTCTCTTAGCTCTTGAAAGATAGAAAATACTCCTTTTTTCAGCAGTACATACTCATAAAGGTAAAGAACATTAGCATATTGTGTTTGCAATACAGGGATAAACTATAGTTATATCCAAAACATTTTGTATAGTAAACTAACCAGTACTCCTGCAACTTCTGGATGGCGGTAGTGGGGCCTTTGGCAGTATTTTTGTTCTTATCACTAGATACGGTTATCTATCAGGTTTATAACACACCAACAACAAAATTACAGATGGGCTAGAGATGACCACAGCACATTTTATAACATTCAATGTCATAGTGTCCCGTCTTCCTATCTAGCCTCTTCTTTACTGTCCACCATACTGAAAGTTGTCTGTTTCCTTACTACACTGCTCTTGGCCAGTTACCAGAGCATAGCACTCAGTGTCTGCTGCTGTCAGAATACGTACTATACGATGATTTACTTGTTTGTCTGTCTTTCCCCCTTTGCTCCTCCTTTTATAGCATATACTTCTTGAAGGTAGGAAACGATGCCTTTCTTTTTGTTTAGTACCTGTCACCGAGGAGACCCTTAAATCTTAACACTGAGGGAAGGAATGAGGCAGTAACTGTAGAAGCCAGACAGTGTTGAGCACATGGTCTTTAGTGTGAGGACAAGCACGTCCTTAAACTTGGAGTCCCCAAGGAGAACTTCACTGTCACAACATAGTGGAAGAGTGATGTTCATGGTTCTCAAATGCTGCAGGTTAAGTATCACACAAGTTTAAGGCTATCGAACCCATCTCTAAGCGGCATTTGTTCACTTTCAGGCTTAGGCGTTTCTTTGGTTCCCTTGTTTTTGTTGTTTGTCCTTTCCTTCCTGTTTGAGGATTTCCTTTTCTTTTTTAAATTTTTAATCTTGAGAACAGGATCTTGATTTCTAGCTCAGGCTGACTTAGAACTTGGGATATTCTTGCCTCACTCTCCCTAGTACTGAATGAACATAGCTAAAGTTTAATAGAGTGGAGATGCCATCCCCAGTTAAACCTAAGATTACTATATGTTGTATGTTGTACAGTCTTACAACTGAGAGTATGGAGATTTTACCATAAATATTGTCAAATCTTATCTTTTTCACCATGGTCACTTGTAAGGTCAACTAAAAGTTGTAAAAATACATTGAGAAAAAAAAAAGAGAGAAAGTCTAGGTAGACATTCATCACTATACTTAGGTGATTTTACCTCAGGTCTTCTTACCATGAAACCTGACTGTTAGGGTTTTAGAGTTAACACCAATGAAAGAGCTCTTATCAGTAGAATTTTGAGGAATAAGACCTAAGTTCCTGAACTGTGCTGTTTTTATCTCAAGCCTTTTTGTGTGGGAAGCTCCATTGCTAGAGGCGGTCTCTGCCTCCTATATGTATTAATGTTTAAAGTTACTCCCCCTCGCCCCCCCAGTCTCTCTGTTGACAGAATTGTCAAATATCACAAAAAACCAGACTGTCCTTCATAGGCTTGATTGTCCATATTGGTATGGCTAGCCATGAACTATCCTTTTCTTCTCCCTCTTTTTCCCAGATATCTCCCGGGGCCAATTCAGCACCTCTGCCTGGCCATCCTAACAAGGTGATTTGTGAAAGGGTGAGACTTCCGAGCCTGTTCCCTCTTCTCCCAAGTGATCAGAACACTACCGTTCAAGAGGATGCTCACTTCAAAGCTTTCTTCTTCCAGGTTCTTATATGTTTACCCTTTCCCTACACAGGGCTGACAGTCACCATTCAGCTTGTTTCTAGGAAGGCTTAAACAGACTTCTCAGTAGCCTCTGATTTTCTGTTGTCTGTGGGAATAGATGCTCTTCTTAGAGGACTGACGTCTTCAGTATACCTTCCAGCCAGCACTTCTGAAAAGTGTCTTCTCTTGAGCTACTGTTCATTATTTGATCACTGAATATTCTGTTTAAAAATACTTTTTTGTCTTAACCATTTGTCCTAATCATTCAGTTTCTGTAAGAAAATAGAAAGTACTAAAATATGTAAGGTGTGTACAGAAGGAAAAAATGAAAGCATGTGTTTTAAGCCATCACTACTTAGTTGTTTTAATGCCCAGAATGTTATAGTGATATATATTCCTGAGAGGGTACATAGGTACTTGCTTTCTGTACCTCTTAGTACCTGTAGATTTTTTTGAAAAAAAAAAAAAAAAAAAAAAAAAGGATGTTAAGATTTTAATATAAAGTGAAAACCAGTCCACGTATATTAAAATCATCTTTGAATTAACAAGATTACTTGGATCTGCTCATACAAATCACTGGCTTCTGAACTTTGACTCCATACTCCTAGAGAATCATGTTTTAATAATGGAAATCAGTATTACTATTACTACAGAACAAGCCACACCTACAGAATCACTTTTGAATGGTAGGGGTGTGTGTGTGTGTGTGTAGAAAGCCTGCCCAAAGTATTGACATAGTTGATGACCAAGACTAAATGTTTTCAATAGAAACCACTCATTTTTAGTTTTCTCTAGAAATGACCTGGAACTGGTGTTAAAGGAATACATTAAGTTTGGCGTGTGTTATTTCTGTCAGTACCTGTAGGTGATCCAGGCCACTTCAGTCTGATATTCCTTTTAGAATTTGTGCTGGATTCTCTGTTTGTGTTTATTGTCCATGTTTTCAACTCAGAATAAAATAGGCATCTTGTTCTAGGTAAGGAAATAGGCTTTAAAAAGTTCACCAAGGTGCACAGTTCATCCAGTTATTATTGGTGGATCAAGGGACTCATCTGATTCTCGCTGTGTTGTGTTTTCTATATCATATTACCTTTAAATAGCTACATGCATTTCTATAAATACATTTTGTAAGTATTTAACACGTAACTTTTTTAGGAGGCCTAGATGTCTGTGAATTGAATGGCATATTGACTACCATTTTAATTACAGAATTATCTGTGCACAGAAGTTCAGTGTTATTGGTAGGTGACTGATACTTAAGAAATTTAAAGCCAGGCTTAGTAGCAAGCACCTTTAATCTCAGCACTCCTGAGGCTTATGGAGGTGGATTTCTGCAAGTTCAAGATCTGTCTGGTCTACATATCGTATTGTTCTGGGACAGCCAAGGCTACATAGAGAGACTTTGTTTCAAAACAAGCAAAACCAAAGGAAGGAAGGAAAAAAAGAAAGGAAAAGAACTGACTTAAGGTTGGGCATGGTCTCACATGCATTTAATCCCAGTGTGGGAGGTAAAAACAGACAGATCTCTGAGTTGGAGAACAGCCTGGTATACATAGTAAGTTTCAGACCAGCCAGGGATCTTCCCTATCCAAAAATAAGTCTCTAAATAATACACTTAACTACTGCCACTAATAGTAAGTTTTTTTATTTTCTTTATTCTCCATATTCCCTTGGAGGTTTTGGGAATTAATATTATTAAATTTAAACTTAGTAATTACAAATTGCAGTAGATTAAACCCATGTTTTAAAAAGAAAACAATAAAGTTAAAATTAGAGCCAACTGTGCTTAGTGTTTTTTTTTTTTTAAAAGCTGTTGGCACCTGAACCTAGAGCTCTACCCATGCTAGTCATATGTTATACCCTCTAATTAACTAGTCATATACTATACCCTCTAACTAACTAGTCATATACTATACCCTCTAACTAGTTATATTACTCCCTCTAATGAGTCATATGGTACACTCTGTAATCCCTGGGGTTTATTGAAAAGTAAAAAGCATTATAACTTTGTTAATGGTACTTAGTCTTTCCTCTACCTTTAGAGCAAGGTCTTCACTGTATTTTCTCTAAGGGATGACGAGAGATTTTCTCTGCTCAGTTACTGCCCTGTAGGTTTTCTGGGTGAGAAAGATCGATCTTAGGAAGTCCTGAGGAGATACTGATACATTAGCTAATTCTCATGTCAAAATGAGTGTCATTTGTTAGCTCCAACTGTACTTCTCCCCTAAAAAAACCTGGCTTGCTGCAGACATTACTCAACATTCTCAGTGGTTAAGAGCACTTCCTGTTCTTACTATGAACAGTGGAGTTTGGATCCCAACACCCACTTAAGACAGCACACAAATGCTTGTAACTCCAGATGTAAGGGATCTTAAATCCTTTTCTGGCCTCCTAGGGTACCTGCATACACTCACACTTAAATAAAATTAAATAAAATAAATAAAATCTGGTTACCACATGAGAAGGAAATCCTCAGAAAGTCATTCCCTTACTATGTTCTCTTTTCTTGTCTTTGGCTTTTCCTAGATAACTTCTTTGTAACTTTTTTTAAAAACATTTTTTTTTAATTGATTCTTTGGAAATTTCACATCGTGTACTGAAATCCCACTCATTTCCCAGTCCTTCCATGTCCTCCCTCCACCCTTCTAGCCTCCCCCACAACAAAAGAAAATTTAAAAAAAAATTTGCTCCTCCCCCATCGTTGCCGCCGCCATCCCTGTCTCTCCATCACAGTCTTTTGTCGTGGTGATGGCATCGGGAGCTGCAGTGTGTCATGTGCTACACCCTTTTGTCCAAACACTGCACTTGCAAATGTTGGTTGCAATGAGTTGTTGGTCTGGTTCTGGTGCATCATCAATACTGGACCCTCACCAAAACTCCCCTCCGATATCCGCTGTTGCCCCAGTCATGGAGATCCTGCGGCTATGGTTGCGCAGGCTCAGTTACTTCCCATGCTTCAGCAGATCATAGATGGGGTAGATGTTGGGGTCAGCACAGGCCTCCACTGGGACCACCTTATTTGTAACTTTTATTTTGCCATCTTTCTAAAAGTTTTTTTTTTTTAAAGATTTTATTTGAGTGTGTGCTCGAGTGTGTGCATGTGTGTATGTGCACATGTGAGCGTGAGCACATACACAGCCCCTGGAGTTGTGACAGGGTTTGTGATCCACCTACCTGGGTAATGGGAGCCATACTCTGGAAGAGCAAATATGTGCTCTTAAATGCTAAGCCATCCCTCCAGCCCGGCCTTCCCTTTTGTGTTCTGTTGTTGTGTTGTTGGTTTGGTGGGCTATACTCACATTTATGAAAGGTGGATACAATTCAGTGAGTTGGTTCCCTGGAATATGTTCAGTTGACTTTTTTTTTTTCCTAAGGTAAAACGAGAAACTTCATATTCTGTTAAAAATAAGACTTGTAGAGAAAGTCTGGGAATTTGAAGGAGAATTAGAGACTTTTAGATCATGCTATGCTTGATCTAAGATGAAGTTTTGAATAAAACTGGAAGAAACCTAAGTTTTCTTGTTGCTGCAACAAAATGACTAAGTTAGGCAGGGAAACTGACTTTAGCTCACAGTTTGAGGTTGAGTCCATTGTGGCAGTGGGGACGGGAAGCAGCGGAGTGCCCCACATTCAAGAATCCTTTGTTGGTGTAGTCTAACACCCCAGCCCAGGGAATGGGGCCACCGTACTTAGGGTGGATCTCGCCTCTGAATCTCATTTAGAAACTTTCTTAGACATGCTTACAGGCTTGACTCCATGGCTATTCTCTACCTCATCATGTTGACAGTCAAGATGGACCTTTACACCCCTCCCAACACAAGCTGATTCCGTCCTCTCTTGTAATGAAAAGTACAATGGTTGTAAGTCAGGCACATTTTAGTCCTCAAGTAGAACCTGGAACCTGCCTCTGTTTCTGTTGTTCATTGTTAAACTACACCTATACTCTCCTGCCTTCTTTCCTAATCTGTACCAGTGTTCTGTACAGTAGAGATAGTAACCATGTTTAACATCTTACACGTTTAAATTGTTGACATCGGGTACATTGAAAAAAGGTAGCCCACTGTTATAGTAAAGAATTCTCGCTGGGCAACTGTGGCACACACCTTTAATCCCAGCACTCGAGAGGCAGAGGCAGGCGGATCTCTGTGATTTCAAGGCCAGCCTGGTCTACAGACTGAGATCCAGGATAGGCACCAAAACTACACAGAGAAACCCTGTCTTGAAAAACAAAAAACAAAACAACAAAAGAATTCTACCCCTGAGAATTCAAAACAAAATATTCTTCAAAAAGATGGTCCCTTCTGTCTTACTTCAGTGGTTCTTGGAGTTTGGTTCTAGCAGCACCAAGTGTCACTACAAATCATGTCAGAAATAGCAATTCCTGCTGGGTAGGTGGGGCACACCTTTTTAATCCCAGAGCTCAGGAGGTAGAGGCAAGTGGATCTCTAAGTTCAAGGCCAACCTGGGTTACTTAGACACTGTCTTCAAAAATAAAAATGTCTGTATTAGGGTACCGCATAAACTGGGCCTGTAACTCCAGCACTGAGGACAAGGAGGCAGGAAAATTAGAGTTCAAAGTCATTCTTCACTATAAAGCAAGTTGGAGGCTTGCCTGGGCTACTTGGTAGTAATCTCTTGCCTTTGTGTGTGCTTAAAGTTTGGGGAGTCTCTCAGAATAATAACAGCTGGCTTTCTTATTAAAATAAGTATACTTATAATATTAAGTGTATAGGTTAGGTGATAGATTGGTGAAATACTTGCTAAATAATTTGGAAAGGTCAAAATGTAACCTTTTAGCCTTTTTTTTTTTTTTTTTTAAAGAGACAAGGTCTCATATAATATAAAGCTGGCCTTGAACTTACTATTGTCACCAAGGATGACCTCAGGTTATCAATCTTCTGGCCTTCATCTCCCAGGTGTTAGAATTATACTGTAGGCTCAGCTCCATTTATTAATTTTCTTTGTCCCTAAAATCATCTGGTTTCTTTCTCTTTTTTTTTTTTTTTAAGATTTATTTATTTATTATGTATACAGTGTTCTGCCTACATGTATGCCTGCAGGCCACAAGAGAGCACAAGATCTCATTACAGATGTTTGTGAGCCACCATGTGGTTGCTGGGAATTGAACTCAGGACCTTTGGAAGAGCAGTCGGTGCTCTTAACCGCTGAGCCATCTCTCCAGCCCACATCGTCTGGTTTCTTATCTCTTTCAAAATATGACATTGTTGGGCCTAGAAAGATGGCTCACCAGTTGAAAGCACTTGTTGCTCTTGCAGAGGACCTGGGTTCAGTTCTCAGTACCTACATGGCTGCTAACCTTTTATAACTCTAGTTCCAGAGAACCTGATATCCTCTTCTGGTCTGCACAGTTATTGGATGCTCATGGTGCACAGCACCCACACACATCAAATAAAAACAAACCTCTTAAAAAATAATATTGTAGTTTGTATCCCTGTATATTTTGCTAATGTTTGATGTATTTGTGTTCACCACAAAAAACAATTTATTTTGTAAACCAACCAAAAGTACTCTAGTGCCTAATAATTAGAACTTGGGAGTGTAGGTTAGAAATAGGAACAGTTCTTCCAAAAATACATAGCCCTGTCAGATTTCAGCTCATTTGGAATTTTGTCAGTTTTGGTGAGACTTAATTGGGAATTGAATTGGCTAGGGAATCCTGGAGTTAGTAGCAGTTACATGATCATCTGAATTTTATAGCTACAGAGCTTACACTGTGACCTTGGAGGATATTCTCAAGGTGCTGTGACATTCTAAAAAGAATCGTCAGTCTTAACCAGTTGACTCTGCTTTATATAAACTTTATTTTGTCCATGTAACTGTCGTGGAAGAAGTAACTGTAACAGCCCAAACAAGAATGGTAGAGGTGTGTGATTTAGCATCGATTTCGGGGTCTACTCAGGAAGAGGGGAGGGCCTCTCCCTAAGCAAACTTGTCATCACTACCTAAAGAATAATGGCGTTTCTCAGGTAGGTTAGGACTTCTAGAAAGTCATGTGCTGTATAAAAGTTAGCTGCTCAGTTGTAGACTTTATATGTTGTTATCTAACATGGTAGTTTTTGAAACACTTCATTTTTCATTTATAAGTATTTATTGTGCAACCCCTTTTTTCTTTGCCCCTGCCCCTACATTTCTTAATTTAGGATTTTTAATTTGAGTTGATAGTGCAATGTATGTTCTTCATTTTTTTTATGGCAACTATCTTTTTAAATACATATTGCATATGCAGTAATGGGAAGCTCTTACATGTTTTTTTTCAGTTGATCATTTTGTTGCATTGGCAGAGTGAAGATAGTCCAAGTCCTAAGAGACAGCGCCTCTCTCATTCAGTCTTTGATTATACATCAGCATCACCAGCTCCCTCCCCACCAATGCGACCATGGGAGATGACATCAAATAGGCAGCCCCCTTCAGTCCGACCAAACCAACATCACTTCTCAGGGGAACGATGCAACACACCTGCACGCAACAGAAGAAGGTTAGTTGGTTACTGTCTGTTTCTTTCCTCTCCTTCCACTGGTGATTGTTTCTTAGTGTCAGCAAGCATATTTTTGTAGACATTTTATAAGCCTGTAAGTATGCACATGTGTATATTCATGCATAAAATTATTTAAAGTTGTTTAGGTTCCTATCTTAGGTTATAAAGAGTTCATTAAGTTCTTCATTAGTAAATGAAGAGACTGAAAGACAAGTGATCTGAAGTCAATCTATACCATTGTATATAAATTCAGCTACCTTATGATTTAGGACTGATTATGAAACTATAGCTTAAAGGTAGATTATTTACCCAGTATCCACAAAATCCTTCATTCAGTACCCCACAACACACACCTTCTTATGGGCTAGTCTACAATCTAGATAACTGAAAAATGTGTTCTATACTTCATAACTATAAGAATTCATTAGAACTTAGAGATGGCCTGCTTCTGCCTTTCTAGTATTCTCCTATTTTTTAAGAGCTGTGTTTTGTTTTGTTTTTTAACAAAACTGGTGTGATGTTAGGATGATATTCAGTTTGCCTTTTCAGTAGAGCTTAGTCCTTGCCTTTCCTTCTTAGAGGAGTTAATTCTTCCTCAGCTCCTTGCCCTTTAGTTGCCAGAGATCACTTCCTTATTTCAGGAAATCAATGTCTCATTTGGGTTGAGGTACCTATTTCCATGTACACAATAGCAATAATCAGAGGAATAAATAATCAAGTTAGAAAAGTGTTATGAACTAAATGACTTTTGGTCCGTGCACAAAGAGCGCATGGATTGAAGCTTTAACCCTCATTATGGTTGTCTTTGGAGATGGGACTTCTGAGGAGGTTGTTGAGGTTGACTGAGGTCTTAAGGATGGGGCCCTTGTCAAATAGGGTTCGTATTCTTACAAGTAAAGGCATCAGAGAGCTCACCCTACCTACCATATACAGACATGATGATAAGACACAAGTGTCTGCAAGCCAAGAACAGAGCGCTCATCAGAACACCAGATGAGTTACACCTTGATCAGAGACTGAACTTTGAGAGAATAAGGTCTTGTTTAAGACATCTAGGTTATGATGATTTGTTGTGAGATGATTAAATAGGTCTTCAAACTACCATTAATATCCCAAATCAGCCAAAATAAATCCATGTCAGAGTTATATTCTGTTTAGACACTTAACACTTTTTAAATACCCAGTACTATATTAGGCAATTACATGGAAATATTTAAGTAAAGTGATGTGTGGCTACCAAATTATTTCGTAGCTCTTAAATATAAGTATGCATAAATAGGATTGTCTATAAATGTTATAGCTTAAATACCTGGTTGTATATAGTTTTTTTCCTATTTTATGGAAAACTTGTTTGTGCATTCAGAATATGGAAACAAATGTACAGTCAAAAAGATAAGATGTAGCAATTCCTAGGTTAAAACTGGCTTCTCATGAACTGCCCACCCCACCCCCACTGCCATGCCACGCCCTGCCTTCTTCCTTCCCAGGGAGTAAATTGGTAGTGTATGGATCCCCTGTTCATTGTAGTTTTGAATACACACACACACACACACACACACACACACACACACCTTCCTCCCCACCCCCACCCCCCAGACAGGATTTCTCTGTGGAGCCCTGGCTATCCTGGAACTCACTCTGTAGACCAGGCTGGCCTTGAACTCAGATCTGCCTGCCTCTGCCTCCCGAGTGCTGGGATTAAAGGCATATGCCGTCACTGCCCAGCAACCTATATGTATTCTTAAACAATACAGTTTGGGATTTTGTATTCTTCTTTGACTTTATTAAGCATTCTGTGTTTAATGTTGATGGAAACAGCATTTATTTTTACTGTGGTATAATCTTACATTAAAGTATGACAGTTTATTCACCTACTATTGGTTAATAGTCATGTCTAGATTATTACTATAGAGAATACTATTAGAAACCTTTGCACACACATCTCATTTAAATGTACAGAAAAGCCAAGCGGCGGCCGTGCATGCCTTTACTCCCAGCACTCAGAGGCAGAGCCAGGCAGATCTCTGTGAGGTCGAGGCCACCCTGGTCTACAGAGCAAGATCCAAGACAGGAACCAAAACTACATAGAGAATCCTTGGCTCAAAAAAAAAAAAAAAAGATAAATGTACAGAAGTTGCACCAGATAAAAACCTAAGATAGGAAATGGATGACAGGATATGTTTATAGATGAGATAATAACTAGCTTTTGTTTCTCAATTTGCAAAAAGAACCATGCTCTTCACTCATGGCAATACTAAGGAGGCGTGGGGGACACTTAGCACCCATAAAACAACAGTATGAATCACAACCCAGCAAATAAACACTCAAGAGTCCACACTGAGAATAAACAACTAAGTAAATAGATGAGAAGAAAGTGCTGGCTTGGGCTGCCAAGATAGCTCCGAGTGTAAGAGTGCTTGTTGCCAAGTCTGACAGCATCTGACAGCATGAGTTTGATCCCCAGGACTCACATAGTGAAAGGAAAGCATGAACTCCGGAAGGTTGTCCTCTGATCTGCACAAATACACCATGGTATGCATCACCACCTCCACCCCAATACCAATGCGTAAAAAAAGAGGAATGGTAGCCTTTTCTTACGAAACAATTCCATTAATAAGTATAGAAATGAGGGTAATAGAAAATCCCTGTCAGAGTAACATAGTGATCCCTGCAGAGCCATGCGTGTTAAAAATTACTGGTGAATTTTATATTTAAATTGGTCAGTTTTTAAAATCGATTGAGAACCATAGCAATTATTTATTACCTCAGCTTACCTTACTTAGTATATATTACTTATAGATAACAGATAGTACAGACTCCTAATTAGTAAACATAGTAATGACCTTCTTTTTGGCATTTATCTTATTATAGTCCTCCTGTTAGGCGTCAGCGAGGAAGAAGGGATCGTCTCTCTCGACATAATTCCATTAGTCAAGATGAAAACTATCACCATCTCCCTTATGCACAGCAGCAAGCAATAGAGGAACCTCGAGCCTTCCACCCTCCGAATGTATCTCCCCGTCTGTTACATCCAGCTGCTCATCCACCCCAGCAGAATGCAGTCATGGTTGACATCCATGACCAGGTACAGTAACAACGTCCTGGAAACACAAACAGTACAAGTTAGTGACACTTTAATGGGAGTCATTGATTTTTGTTGTAGGTTTCTTTAATTCCTGAAATGTAGCTGTTTAAGTTCTCCATTCCTTTTAATAAAGGAAATTTAACCAGGTGTTGTAGCACACACCTTTGATCCCAGCATTCTGCAGCAAATCTCTGTGTTTGAGGCCAACTAGGGCTACAGTGAGACCTTGTCTAAAAATAAATGAATAAATGGAAAAATTATTTAATTTAAAATTCTACACAGGTTAAAAACTCAAACATTAATATGAAAGAAGAATCAGTCTTAACAAGTACTTCAAAGAATTGTTTAAAGAAAATTATAAAATTGTTGAGGGAATGCAAAAGGTAAACATTTGGCTTGAAAGATCCAGTTTTGTAAAACCTGTTGGTTCTCAATTAAAGCATAGACTATAGAGTTAATGTAGTCCCAAATATAATTACAGTAGGTTTTAGTATAATTTGAAAGGTTGATCCTAATTTCTATGACGCTATTTTTTTTTTTAATCTATAATAATTGATAGCAGGAAGAAGCAAACTGCTGCTAGTTGGTTTTGTAGAGTTTTTTTTCTTTTTCTTTTAGAGAGTCAAGGTTTCTCTTTGTAACCCTGGCTGTCCTGGAACTCACTTTGTAGACCAGGCTGGCCTTGAACTCACAGAGATCCATCTGCCTCTGCCTGCTGAGTGCTGGGATTAAAGATGTGCGCCATCACTGCAGATGTGTTTCTATAAAGTTTGTTCTTCCTCAGCCCCACAGCTGCTTTATTCAGTCCAAGGCTGCCCACAAATCTAAAGTACTACTTTCTGCCTTGCCTTTTAAGAAAAGAAATTGTTGGACTTAACCCTTGGCATAAAGTTTCAAGCAAAAGATTTTTAAAAAATTTTTATTTATTTTATATATGTGGGTGTTTTGCTTTCATGTATGTCTATATACTGTGCGCATATCTGGTGTCCGTGGAGACAAGAAAAAGGTGTGAGATCCCCTGGAATTGATGCTACAGATGGTTAGAGCCAATATGTGGATGCTAGGAATGAAACCTGGCTTCTCGGCAATAACTCTTCACCACTGAGCCATCTCTCCAGCCCCTGAAAATGATTTTTAATTGGCTCAGTAGAAACAGGTAAAGGGACATGAAGCCAGGCCTAACCATCTAAGTTCAATTCCTAGAGCCCACATGATTCAAGAAGAGAACCAATTCCTGCAAGTTGTCCTCTGACTTGGGAATGCACCCTGAGCATGTGTTTCCAAACATAGACGCACATAAATGTAATAATAATAATGGGGGTAAGTAGGTGGCTCAGTAGATACTGGGTCTGTCCCACAAATTTGAGGAATGGAATTGAGGTGCACATAAAAATCAGTTGAGCAGAGGTGGAAATAGCAGATTGCTGGGACAAGCTAGCTAGCTCAAGCTGAATCAGTGAGCTCCAGGTCACCAAACGTGGTTATGACAAAGTAGAAGACAGGCCATGAGCAAACAGTGGAGGCTATGGAAAAGAAAGTCTAAATGGTTAATAACCTATGCCGAAAATGTTTAACCTCTCTAGTTAGAGAAATGCAAACTTAAGTTAAGCATACTATACCATTTCCCACTCTGATTTGCAAGCATGTTAGTCTTAACAAATCTGAGGAGAGATGCTAGGAATTGGGTTCTTTTACATTACTGTTGGAGTGTGATTTACTTCATACAGCCTTTGTAGGTGATTAGATGATAATTTTAAAATTTTGAACATGGGGCTAGAAAGATGGCAGAGTTGAGTGTTTTCTGCTCTTACAGAGGACCTGAAATTGATTCTTTAGCACCTAATTTGGATGGTTCAAAACTGCCTGCCACCCAGTTGCAGGGGTTCTGACAACCTCTGTCCTTCACAGATACACGCACATAAACACACACATTCAAATGATAAACAATCTTTTTTTTAAAAAATCGGAAATATATCCCCATCTCTTTACCCAATATGGTTTGAAATAAGTAATGTTACTACTATTATAAAACAGCATGGTGATTTTTTTTTTTAATATAATTGTGTTTGTATTGGCAAAAGGGTAATAACAGTTTGAGTACCTTCATCATGATGACTATTAACAAACAAGTATGCTTGAAATACCTGATTAACCTCAAAAAAAGGTGGGGGGGGCATAGTGGCTGCAGCATTAGGTGGAAAGGGGGAAGTTTGACATTACTTACATATTCATGGTGGGTGCTGGTTATCGAACCCAAGGCTTTGAGCAAGCACACTTACACTAGGCTCTGGATCCCTAAGCCAGATTTAGTCTTTTAATACCACCATTGTTTCACCTGTTGCAACTAAATAAAAATCTTTCTATGTTGGATTGAACAAGCACACACATACTTGGGCTGAAGAGAGGGCCCAGCAGCTAAGAGCTATGGCTGTTATTGGAGAAGGACTCAGGTTCAAGTCCAGCATCCAAATTGATAGCTCACAGCCATCTGTCACTCCAGTTCCAGGGGATCTGTTGCCTTCTGGTTTCAGTGGGCACTGCACTCACATGATCTACAGACATACATGCAGACGAAACACCCACACACGTATTTAAAAAACAGAATAAATCTTTACAAAAACCACAAGCTTGAATTTTTGTAAAAGAGTTGTTTTTAGAAGTTTTGCTCTACAAGGCAGGCTAAAGAGTTAACAGCAGTAAGTTGTTTCGTAGATGAGTGTTTTGCATACATATGTGTATGTGTACCACATGCATGCCTGGTGCCTGTGGAGGTCTGAAGAGGGTGTTGGTTCCCTTGGTTATGAATGGTCATGAGCTACCACGTGAGTGCTGGGCACTGACCGAAAGTCCTCTGCAAGAGCAACAAGTGCTCTTAATCACCGAGCTTTCTCCATCCCCCCTTTTCAGTCCTTGGTGAAAGGGTTTAGCTCTCGTTCTGTGAGATAATGTATATAGAGTTATCTTTCCTATACAAAGACAATAATTATTCTGGTTGAAACTACTGAAGGAAGCAAGGAATGCTGTCACAAACCTATAACTCTAGCACTTAGGAGGGGAAAGCAGGGGATCGGGAGTTCAAGGACCACGTTTGCCAGCATAGTGAGAGGCTAACTTATATTACTGCATAGGCTGTGTTTGAAAAAGAAAAACATGGAGGAAGTTCATTGTGAAAATCTATATAGCAGATGGGGGAATCAGTAAATGTTTGTTTGGGCAGCGTCTCATTTAGTCCAAGCTGTCTTTTAATGCACTGTATAAGTAAAAAATGACCTTGAATTTCTGATCATCTTGTTTCCACCCCCCAATACCAAGATTCCATGTTTAAGCCACTGTGCCTAGTTTATGTGATGTGGCGTCAAACCCAAGAACTCATATGACAAATACCCTACCAACTGATCTGCCTCTCCAGACCCTCAAATGTTAATTTTTAAAATAGGTAACATTTTCTCAAAAGTTCTATTTTCTTCCTTAAAAGCTCCATCAAGGAACAGTTCCTGTCTCCTACACAGTAACCACGGTGGCACCCCATGGGATTCCACTCTGCACAGGCCAGCACATCCCTGCTTGCAGTACACAACAGGTCCCAGGATGCTCTGTGGTCTTCAGTGGACAACACCTACCTGTCTGTAGTGTGCCTCCTCCAGTAAGTCTGTGTCTTTATTCTCACTTGATCTTATTATTTAAAATAGCATGCCAGCTGGGATTTGTTTATGACTTAGAAGTTCAGTAGTCCTCCCCTAGGATGGCTAAAGACAGGATTTAAGAACTGCCTTTGTAGCTTCACTTCAAAGTAAAAAGTTTAATCTTACTGCAATAAAAATCTCAGCACAATTATAGTGACCATTAAATAGTTAACTTTAAATTATGATACATTCTATGTACAGTGATTAAAATATATCCATTTAAGTGTCTTAAACCATATTTCTTCCTATATATAAACAGTTTATAATTAAACCTTTATAAAGATTGGCTTTAGGCTTAGTAATGTAATCTTCAGCAGTTAGCAATCTTAGCCCTTACTGGGGCTTCAGTGAGCACTCCGAGTGCCTGTTTTTCACCATGAGAAACCTGTTCATGAAAATGCAATTATTGGAGCTGGAGAGATGACTCAGCTTTTAAGAGCACTAGCTGCTCTTCCAGAGCACTACACTGTTTACCAATTTTAGCTTGTAGATACAGAAAAATTCTAGAGCCGGGCAGTGGTGGCGCACGCCTTTAATCCCAGCACTCGGGAGGCAGAGGCAGGCGGATCTCTGTGAGTTTGAGGCAAGCTTGGACTACAGAGTGAGTTCTAGGAAAGGCGCAAAGCTACACAGAGAAAACCTGTCTCAAAAAAAAAAAACAAAAAAAAAAGAAAGAAAGAAATATTCTAGTACTTGTGTGAGTCTGGGGAGGTGTGGCAATTTGATTTATAACTTTGTCAAGAAAATTGTATATTCTGACATTTTTAACCTTAAAGTAATGATTTTTTTCCCTTACAGATGCTTCAGGCATGTTCAGTTCAGCACTTACCAGTACCATATGCTGCGTTTCCGCCCCTTATTTCTAGTGATCCATTTCTTATACATCCTCCTCACCTGTCTCCCCATCATCCTCCTCACTTGCCACCACCAGGCCAATTTGTCCCTTTCCAAACACAGCAGTCACGATCGGTAGGTATTGCTGTTCATGTTTCTAGTTTTCCCAGAATGTTTAGGTTAGGGTAATTAGTTTAGTAAATGTAAGCAATTGCCGTTTAAATTCTGGTATACTTACAGCTCTTTGTTTGTTTGTTTGTTTCTCTGTGTAGTTTTGGTGCCTGTCCTCGATCTCACTCTGTAGACCAGACTGGCCTTGAACTCACAGAGATCCACCTGCCTCTACTTCCCGAGTGCTGAGGTTAAAGGTGTGCGCCACCACCACCAGACTTCTTACAGCTCTTAAAAGAATTAAAGGAACTTATAGATATATAAACTGGCTTAAACATACTTTAGAGTTGGCTTATTTTTTCTCAGTTATTTTAGTATTACTTACCTAAGTAAAATTTTTATTGTTCCTTCATATCTCCTTTCTTTAAAAGCAAAGAAAAATTCCTACCAAATTGGTACTAGCTTTTTTTTCCATTTTATGTGTTCTAATGATTTTTAAGTCTATTATGTGTGTGTGCATTCTGTAGTTGGGGGTGGGGGGTTGGGCATGGCTCGTGGAAGTCAGAGGACAACTTTGGAGTTGGTTTTCTTCCACCTTTTATGTGCATTCTAAGACTTGAAGTCAGGTTGTCAGTATTGCTCAGTAAGCACCAGTACCTCCTGAGCCGTCTCACTGGCCTCTTTCATGTATTTCTAAATTGAAAAATGGAAACCTTGTAATTGTCAATACTAACTTATAGAAAGGAGAGGGGAGAGGAGGTGTGTGTGTGTGTGTGTGTACACCACGTGTATAGAGACCTGTGCCTATAGAGACCAGAAGAGGGGGTCTCAGAGCCTCCTGGAGCTGAAGTTTCACTTCGTTGCCAGCCACCCAATAAGGATGCTGGGAACTGAATTCTGCCTGGCAGAGCAACAACCTCTTAGCCATCTCTGCAGCCCCAAAGAACTTTCTTCTCCTCTCTCCCTCCTCTCCTTTTCTCTCTCCCTTCTTCTCCTTCCTCTTCCTCTCCTCTCCTTCTCTCCCCTCTGCCCCCCCCCCCCCAAGTCTCTCTTCTCTTCTTGGCTAGTATGATGTTTTTGAAATAGAGTCTCCTTTAACCCAGGTTCATGAGACATTATGTTCAAAAAAAGCTTGGAATGAGGCCACCTGTTACACAATTTATTTTAAGAAAACACACCACATGCCGTGAAGTACAATGTGCTTTATAGTCGTGGTTGACTCAGTGTTCACGATACATTGAGTTGGAGTCTCCCTGTGTGTCCCAGGCTGTCCTCAGTCAGTCCTCCTGTCTTCACCTCAAGTGTTAAGATTATAGGTATATGCTAACATACCCAGCCACAGTGCACTTCAGAAGTAAGTTAAGAAGAATATGTCAGTTTGTAAATAAGAATACTGATAAGTAAATTATCTAAAAGTCACATTTTGGTTGACACCAAAGCTCATGATTTTTGTACTAGAGCGTATTTGCATGTACCTTACCCCACTGTTCTTGCTTCTGCCTTATACACACACCATATGCTAGTTCATGAGGGGTGGTGTCAGTGTCTGAAAATTCTATCTAATTGACTTACTGTGATTTTTTTTTCCCCTCCCATTTTAAGATAGTTTGAATTGTAAAAGACATGTATTATAATGGGTAAAGGAAATACTTAATGTGTACTTAACAAACTAAAATTCAAGGTAGGAAGTTTTGTATCCACCTGTATTTTAGTTTGATGTATTAAGACAACCTTGGCTTTGAAAATATTTTTCATTGTCTTATTTAAAAGAGCCTCAGGAGTATATTGATTTCTTTTTCCTCTTCACAGCCTCTTCAGAGGATAGAAAATGAAGTGGAACTCTTAGGAGAGCATCTTCAAGTAGGCAGTTTTACTTACCCCCCTTCGACCCATCCCCCAACATTACCTCCGTCAGCTCCTTTGCAGTTCCTGACACATGATCCTTTGCATCAGGAGGTGTCCTTTGGCGTAGTAAGTCATCATGCATTGTTGTATTCATTTATTTGTTTGACAGCCTATTCTAGTTGTTCAGTGTGACTCTGGAAATGTTCAGAACTCATGTATTCTTAAAATCACTTGCATGTCTATTTTAATCCTTGGTTGTTTCATCTATATTAACATTGAAGAACTAATTAATGCCACTTAAACAGTAAGTTTTTTAAAAACCAAGTAAATGGCAGTTAGGCATGGTGGCACAGGCCTGTAATCCCAGCACTGAGAAGGTAGAAGCAGGAGGATTGTTGCAAGTTCCTGGCCAATCTGGGCTAGATGACAGCAAGACTCTCTTAAAAAAACAAGTCGGGAAGCTGAATGTTCTGGCACATACCCTTAATCCCAGCACTTGGGAGGCAGAGGCAGCTATATCCCTGTGAGTTGGAGGCCAGCCAGTCTACCGAGCGAGATCCAGGACAGCAAGGGCTATGTAGAGAGACTTTGTCTCAAAAAAAACAAAAAACCATGAACGACACAACACAAACAAAAACTCAAGTTGGGACTAGCAAGGTGGACCAGAGATTAAGGGTGTTTGCCATGTAAGCCTGGCAACTTGATTCCATTCCAGACTTCTCACAGTGGTAGGAGGAGAGAACCAATTCCATAGACTTACCCTCTGACCGTCTGTCACACGAAAGCTGTGACATGTACACACATTATGCACACACAACGATTTTTTTTTTTAGTCTAAAAAAAGGAAATTATTTGACACTGTTTGTAAACATAGAATGATCATTCTCACCCTTTGCTCTCCTACAGCCTTACCCTCCGTTTATGCCTCGGAGACTCACAGGACGCAGTAGATACCGATCCCAGCAGCCAATACCACCTCCCCCTTATCATCCCAGCTTGCTGCCATATGTGTTGTAAGTTCCTTCTATTGAATTCTCTTGAGAGTCTGCTTTATGAATGCCTTCCCTGTGGCCTGTGACTTAGTATGTGTTAAAATAGGTTAAGTGGTTGTGGGGCTGAGAGCCAATTAAGGAAGAAATGGGGGGAGGAAAAAAATCCAAGACAAATTATCTAGCAAATTATAAGGTGGAATAATTTAAAGTATGTGGCACTTGTACAGTTAGAATCACTTTTTTTAGATTTTTATTTTGTGTGTCTTTTGCCTGCAAGTGTGTATGTATACCTTGTGTGCATTCAGTGCATGTAGAGGCCAGAAGAGGGCATTAGATCTCTGGAACTGCAGTTACAGATGGTTGAGAGCAACTGTTTGGGTAGTGGGATCTGAACCCAGGTCCTCTGCAAGAACAGCAAGTGCTCTTAACTGCTGAGCTGTCTTTTTAGCCCCTAGCGTCACTTCAAGACAAATAAACAAAACCCTTTTTTTACATTTATGCATGGTGTGGGGAAACACATGCATGCTATGGCTTATATGTGAAAGGTCAGAGGACACCTTGGGAAGGTCTGTTCTCTCTACCATGTGAATTCTAGGGATCAAACTCAGATGACCAGACTTGCTGGGAGGACCTTTACTGAGCCATCTCTTAGGCCCTAGAATTACTGTTGATTATCCAGCTTTTGGTGGTGTTTTTCTTGGGAAAGACAAGAAGTCAATTCTGCATTTTAGAACTAGGCTGTTAAGTTTACCTGTCATGAACATTGTGGGTTAAAAGTAATAGGTTTTTATTTCTTTCTGACATACTGAAGCATAGAAGTAGGCCAGGTCGAGGGTGGTTTGTTAGCCTTGGGTCTATGGGAATGGAGTCTTATGTCCTCAATCATAGGGAGTGCTCATGACCCTCATACTCCAGCCAGCATGTCAGTAGACTAGTTAGCAGGAGTGGGAATGGGAAGCTGAGTGTGGGGGTACACTGTAATCCAGGAGTCAGGAAACTGAAGTAGGAAAGCAATCCTTAAATTTAAAGTCAACATGTTACACAGAAAAAGTACCAAGACAGGCAGGGTTACATAGCAAGACCCCATCTCAAAGAAGTGAAAGTTTAAAAAGAAAACAGGTTCCTCTGCCTACCAGCTTCTCTTGACATTTCCC
This sequence comes from Peromyscus aztecus, assembly GCA_902168405.1. Lineage (NCBI taxonomy): Eukaryota > Metazoa > Chordata > Mammalia > Rodentia > Cricetidae > Peromyscus > Peromyscus aztecus. Next base: position 23,567 of record CABHPQ010151964.1, read on the forward strand.
AGAATGAAACACTGCTATTGATACTTCGTTGGCTGGGACTTAGTCACATGTCTATAATTACTTTCTAAGACAAATATCTGAGATCACATGTAATCTTTCAACTGCAAGTTATTTTTCTGATAATTTAGTTACCCCTCCTCCCCCTTACCACATACCTCCCTTTCCTGCCTCTTTGTCTTAAAATAAGGTAATATAACCTTCCAACTTAGCTGAAAAAATGTTTCTATTTAATTTTTTTATTTCTGCATTTCCAGGTAAATTTTAAAATCAGCATCCATTTTGTACTAAAAGACTTTAAGCTTAATGGAGTTTTGTGTTAAATCCATAGATCAATATGGTGGAATAGTGATAACTAGTAATTTTTCTAGTCTACTTGCATATTTCTGTTTATCCTAGCAGTTTTTGTTATATAGGCCTTACATGTTCTATTAAGTCTATCCCTACATTTAAAAATTTTTTATTACATTGCATTTATTAAATGTAAACATGTGCACATATGCTTGTGTGAATACCTTGGCCACTTGTGGAAGTCAAGGCAACTTGTGGAAGTCAGATTTTCTCCTTCCACTATCTGGGTTCTGGGGATCAAGTTCAGATTATCAGGTTTGATAGAGCTCCTTTACCTGCTGTGCCATCTCTGGCCTTCACAGTTATGTTGTTATGCTATTGTAAATGGCGTGTTCTGTTCCTAGTAGAGTCGGTGCCTTTCAAGAGTTGCCACTAGAAAACACTGACCGTTCTTCATCCCTGTCATTTGACCTTTGTCCAAACTCCATTGTTTATGTTAATGTAATAACATATTAACACTTCCTTGGTTTTGTTTATAGATCAATGCTTCCAGTACCACCTGCAGTGGGCCCAACTTTCAGCTTTGAATTGGATGTGGAAGATGGAGAAGTAGAAAATTACGAGGTTAGTAGATGAAGTGTGAATTAATTTAGGGAGTATTGTAATTGTCCTATACTTTCACATAAACATTTATTAGGTTAACTGCATTTTAAGATACAAGTAAGTCATAGAATTGTTCAGCATCCCTAGGATACGTGGACGTTTTCCACATACCTATTACTGTAAGTAGACTCATTGTGTTCAAGTTAAATTCCAGGGAAGGAATGCAAATGATGAGAAAATGGTGGGTTTTGATGAGGTGTTCCTGGAAAGATTTGTGGAAGCGGGGATGTTTGAGCCGAATCTTAGAAAGGGATTTTGTGTTTGTATAAGGTTGAGGGAGGGAAGTGTTGGACACTGTGGTGTGTGACTAAAGGGAAAGGAGGAGAGTGGCCATGGGTGGCACAGGCCAGGGCAGCAGCACTCAGGAGTGGGAAGCAGAAGTATGGCAGGGTTGAGGCTAGTCCAGGCCACAGAACAAGACCACCGTGTCTTAAGAAAGGGAGAAAATGGAGATTGAGGTGTGATATTGGGATTGGTGCTTGATAGTCTGAGTCAGGAGGATCTTGAGTTCAAGATCAGCCTGAGCTATACAGCAGGACACTTGTCTTTGTAAAAAAGGCAACCTAATTGTAGGTTAAAGCAGATAAGTAATGAGCCATTGAAAATCCAGGGAGAATGAGATACTAGTGTATAATCAATAAACATAATAGTTGTAACATCCTAGGATACATCAAGCATTTTAAATATGAATTTATGTTAAATACTTGTAAAAACTCAATTCATTGGTCTTTTTTATCCTTCCTTTTCTTTATATACTATCCAGTAGAATTTGGTGTGAGGAAGTTACTCATTATAAGAAAATTTCTTTGAATAATGATGAAATTAGTATCATTTTGCCAGCCTTGATGAATTAATAGCACCACAGGTTCTTGAGTACCTAGTGGTTTAACTGTTGGACACAGTGGGCCTGATGCTCATAGAGAAGAGTCAGATCTTTCAGAGTACAGAAAGTATAGTGGACAGGAAGTATGTTGAACCAAATAGGTCAAAAGTGGAAGGTCGTTCGAGTCACACTGGGAATGTCTGTATTTGTGTTTGTTTTTTTATTTTGAGACAGGTTCCCCACGTTGACTTTTAACTTGTTATATATCCTTGAACTTGTGATTATTCCTGTCTCTATCTTTAAGTGCTGCTATTAATGGTTCCACCATACCTGGTTTGATGTTGTACTGGGGCTGGAATCCAGGATCTGGTGCATGCTAAGCAAGCACTCCACCAACTGAGCTACATTCATAGCCGCACATTGGGAATTTCTACAGGTCTTTGACCTGGTTTCTTCAGCAAATACAAGGATTAAAAGAGACTTGAGGGGCTGGAGAGATGTCTCACCATTTAAGTACTTAGTGCTTTATCAAAGGAGCAGAGTTAAGATCCCGGCACCCATGTAAGGGGGCTCATAAACACCTGTAACTCCAGCTCCAAGGGATCCAACAGCTCACTCCTAACCTCCACTGTCAAACATAATACATATACATATATTTACATAAAGTAAAATAAATACATTCTTAAAAGATTTGACATATCAATCCATGGTAGCATTAGATTCCAATTTGAATAAAATACTTGTTTTGAAAATAATCAGTAATATTTGATGATTAATTGGATATTTGATGTTAAATTTTTTGACATGGTACTGTTATTGTGATTTTTGTTTAATTTTTTTTATGAGCATAGATGTTTTGCCTGCATGTATGTTTGTGCATCATGTATGTGCCTGATGCCCTTGGAGGCCAGAGGAGGGTGTCAGATGGTTGTGGGTCCCGTGTGGGTGCTGGGAATTGAACCAAGATTCTCTGGAGGAGCAGCCAGTGCTCTTAACTGCTGAGCCTTTGTCTTATGTAGAGTTTCGATGAAGAGACTCCATAACCATGGTAACTCTTTTATAAAGAAAAGTATTTAATAGGGTGACTTATAGTTTCAGAGGTTTAGTCTCATTATCATTATGGTGGGACATGGCAGCGTGCAGACAGACATGGTGCTGGGGAAGGAGCTGAGGGTTCTACATCTTGATCAGCAGGCAACAGGAAACAAACTGAGTTCCACACTGGGTGTAGCTTGAGCATAGGAGACCTCAAAGGCCGCCCCCACAGTGACTAACTCCCCCCAACAAGGCTACACCTCCTAATAGTGCTTCTGGGGGCCAGGTACATTCCAAGTACCACAGCCATCTCTTCAGCCCTGTTGTGTTCTTTTAAAACTATTTTGTGTGTGTCTGTGTCTGTGTCTGTCTGTCTGGTTGTGCACCTTTGCCATAGTGGAGGTGATTTGTAGGAGTTGATTTTCCTGTCTGGAGATTAATTAAGCTGAGGTTGTCGGGATTAGTGGCAAGTGCCCCTACCTGTTGAGCCAAAGACACTTTGATTAGAGCAGCTGGCCCTGTTGGATATTCATCTCTGTACTGTATTGGAAATTGATCTGTCTTTGATAAAAGCATCCTGTAATTCTTGTGCAATTGGTTATCACTCCTGTGGTGGCTGTGCCCTTCCTCTCCTGAAAAATACCACTTAAAACAGATACAGGAGAGATTGACTTCCAGACTGGACATGACTGTTCTTGTGAGCATAGAAAGACTGAAAGCAAATGTGAAAAATCTGAAAAAGTCAGGGTGCAGCCTCAGAGAAATATGAAAGGAGTCAAGGTAAAGTTGTTATCCTAGGAACCCCACTCACTTCTAGCCTAAGTAGGTAGAATTTTCTTTGTAAAATAAAAGGTGTAAGTTCTGGGCATGTTGGCTCACACCAGCAATCCCAGTATTTGAGAGGCCAAAGCCAGGATGATTGCCATGAGCTTGCAGCTAGCCTGAGCTACATACTGAGTTCCAGTACAGCCTAGGCTACAAAGTAACATCTTGTTTTTAAAAAAAATAAATAAATTAAAAAAAAAATTAGAAGTTACTCCAGTGGATGGCCAAAGAGACCGCTCAGTGGCTAAAAGCTCTTGCCAATAATGCTTGATGACCTGAGTTCAATCCCTGGGACCCACCTGGTGCAAAGAGAATTGATTCCTCCCCTCCCCCACCACACACATTGTCCTCTGACCTCTCCATGTGCTCCATGGTACTATGTGTGCATGCATGTGCACATACATGAGAAATTAAACTATCATGATACTAGTCCAGTAGAAAATGTAAAACAAGATGATAATCTGTCTCCTTCCCTTCTTTTAGGCCCTGCTAAACCTGGCGGAGCGGCTGGGAGAGGCGAAGCCACGGGGACTGACTAAAGCAGATATTGAACAGCTTCCTTCCTACAGGTTCAACCCCAACAACCACCAGTCGGAGCAGACTCTGTAAGTGTGTTTCTGTGATGCTCCTGCTCACGGTTTTGTCTTACTGTTAGGAAGTAAACGTTTTGAGTGTCAGATAATTGATGAAGGTAAGTTGCCTGTTCTGGATCTATGCCGGCCAGTAAGGTAGTTCTTAGTCATATGGACTCTGCTGTTATGGAATGAGCTGGAATTCACAGCGTTCACCTGTTTTTAGCATGGTTGTAAGCAGCCATCTCCACAGGTTTAGACCATTCTTGCTCTGCAGGATGGTTTCCTCTCACTCGCTAGGAGCTACTTCCCATGTCTTCTCAACTCTCTTTCTTCGTGCCTTATCTCCTCTGTCTCTAGATACCACGTATCTGGGCTCCTATAATACAGTGGTTCTCAACCCTTTAATACAGCTCCTCAAGTTGTGGTGACCCCCAACTATAAAATTATTTTGTTGCTACTTCATAACTGTAATTTTGCTACTGTATGAATTGTAATGTAAATATCTAATATGCAGGATATCTGATATGCGACCCCTGTGAAAGTTTTGTTTGATCACACACCCCACCCCACCCCACTTCCCACAAGGGGTCACAACCCACAGGTTAAGAAACACTGCTATAATTCTGTAGTCTTCAGTTTGCCCAGAAAGTCAGCATAGCATAACTTTTTCCAGGTCCCTGTATAGCAGGTTGTTTCAAGCATTTATTTTTCTGGCTAAAAATATTCCATGGTATAGATAGACCATGCTTATCCTTTCTTTAGTTGGTGGACATTTAGGTTGTTTCCACTGTTTGACTCTTAGGAGTAATGCTACTTGGAACATTTGGGTAAACATTTTTCTGTGGGTTTATGTTTTCATTTCTCTTGGGTGGAAGTGAATTGCCTGGAAGTGAGTTGCTAAGTTAAGTTCATAGCCCTAGGTTTAACTTTCTGAGAGTTGCCACAGTTTTTCCACTTTATGTTCCTGAGAGCAATGCACAGAGATTTCAGCTGCTATGTTTTTAGCACGTTCTCTTGTCTCTGGGTTGTCCTGCTGGGTTTAAAATGTTAACCTACCGAGGTGTGACTTGCCTTTCACCAGAGGATGCCAACTTTCAACATCTTTTCTTGTGTTCATTGGCCTGCAGAGTGTGTGTGTGTGTGTGTGTGTGTGTGTAGTTTCTTTGAGAAATGCCTTTTCCAATCACTGTGGATTTTCACATTGGGTTGTCTTTTTTTGTTAGCAAACTGAAGAAGTTTCTTGAATATTAAAGATAAAAATCCCTTGTTAGATAAAAGATGTTCAGTAATGTCTCCCACTCTGTGGGCTTAGGAGATGGTTTGGTTTTAAAGTGCTTGTTGAACAAGTGTGAGGACCTGAGTTCCATTCCCAGCACCCATGTACAATGGCCAAGTGTGGCAGTGGGCACTTAAAATCCCAATGCTGGGAAGGCAGAGGTGGTCAGATCCCTGGGGATTGCCAGCCTAGCCTGTTTGGCAAGTAAGAGACTCTGTCTTTGGTTATCCAGTGTGAATAGGCCATCCCCGACAGCATGCACACAGGTAACATTATATAGACTGAGCAGGTCGTATTTAGGAATGTATATGCATGCAATACAATTAGTGAAAAAAGAGGCCATGAATTTGAAAGAGCAAGGAGTGCTATATGGGACGGCTTGGAGAAAAAAAGGGGAAGGGAGAAATGTTGTAGTGATAATCTTTTTTTTTTTTAATAGTTTATTATTTTTATTTGCATTGGTGTTTTGCCTACATGTATGTCTGTGTGAGGATATCAGATCTTCGAGTTACAGACAATTGTTAGTAGCCATGTAGGTGCTGGGAATTGAACCCGGGTCCTCTGGAAGAGCAATCAGTGTACTCTTAACCGCTGAGCCATCTCTCCAGCCCCTATAGTGATAATCTTAAAAAACAAACCAGGTTTGGCTGGGAGATAGCTCATGGGTAAAGTGCTTGCCTGAGGACCTGAGTTCAAGCACGTAGAACCCACTTTTAACTGGGGTCAGGGGGCCATGGCCATGCCTCCTATAATCTCAGCAAGGGAAGGAGAGACAGGAGACTCCCTGGAGCTTGCTGACAGCCAGCCTAGGAAGATGGCTCCAGAGCTAAAGGTGTGCTGCAGGCCAGCAACCTGAGTGCTGTGTGTGGCAGGAGTCAGTGTAAAGGTGGTTAAGGAAGGAAGGGAGTCGGGAAGGGTGGAGAGTGATTGAGGAGGAACCTGATATGTGTATACACACACACACACACACACACACACACACACACACACACACACACACGAATATGGACATTCCCTCCTGTGTGCACACATACACACACATATAGACGTTTCCCCCTTATGTATATATACACATGCATATAGACATTCCCTCCTGTATGTACACACACATGCATATGGACATTTCCTCCTGTGTGCACACACACACCCGCATATAGACATTTCCTCCTGTATGTACATACACATGCATATAGACATTTCCTCCTGTGTGCACACACATGAATACAGACATTCCCTCCCCAGATTTCTTCCGTTTTGTAGGTTGTCTTAGTGGATTTTGGTTTTGTAGTGCTAGGAACCAAAACGAGAACATAGCACCCTGCCTCTAAACTATATCCTTTTTTGCAGTTTCTTGATGGTATCCTTTAAAAATCAATTTCTTAAATTTTTGGTGAGTTTGTTTTATTTTGTGAAGTTGAGGATCAAGCCTAGGGCCTCACCACATGGCAGTCAAGCACTCTACTACTTTGGTGTATCCCCAACGAATTTTGATTAATCTTTAGTTCCATTTTATTGTTTGCTTTTCTATTGAGGCTGATATTTTCCTCATGTCAAAAAAACTTTATCTACTTCTAGATCACAAAAATTTACTGTTTTTTTTCCCTTAATCTAGAATTTTGATCTTTCTTTTTTTAGGCAAATTATTTTTGTGTATATATATGTTTGTTGTATATATGCAGGTACACATGCATGTGTGTGCACATAGAGGTCAGAAGTTGTTATCAAGTGTCTTTTCAACCATTCTCCACTTAATTCTTTAAGGCAGGGCCTCTCACTGATTCACTCAACCTCGTTGACTGGTTAGCCAGCTTGTCCCAGTGATCCCAGCTTTTTATGTGGGTCCTTTGGATCTGAACTCTGGTCTTCATACTTATGCAACAGACTTTGTCCACCAAGCCACCTCCCCAGCCGTGGTTAATTTTTTATACTGTGTCAGATTTAGGGTTCTACCTTGGCTCTTTTTCATGTGAATATCCTACTTTGTAGCCCTGGCTGTCCTGAAACCCACTAGACTAGGCTGGCCTCAAACTCACAGAGATCCTCCTACCTCTGTCTCAGGTACTGAGATTAGAGGTGCGAACTACCATGCTTAACTTTATTCTAGTACGTCTAAAAATAATACAGTATCAATGGTATAGTGGCTTTAGTTTTCAAAGTAACTTGATAGGAAATCAGAAATATACTTTTTTGTAATTTCTGGTAGATGTGGGTGTTACTTTTTTGGTTTTTTTCAAGACAGGGTTTCTGTGTAGCTTTGGTGCCTGTCCTGGATCTCACTCTGTAGCCCAGGCTGGCCTCGAACTCACAGAGATCCGCCTGCCTCTGCCTCCTAAGTGCTGAGATTAAAGGCGTGCGCCACCACTGCCTGGCTGTGTATTACATATTTGCATGTAGTCTGTAGTGCCTGGGTGTGGATGGTGCACACACTTATGCATTCACAGGACACTGAGTGTTCCCTACTTTATTGTCTCTCATTAAGCTCCTTTGTGTTGCGTCTGGACAGGCCAACCAGGAGCTCTCAGATGTCCCCGTCTCTGCCGCTGGGTGCCAGGATTACAAGCCCCCGCGAGGTCCCATCCATGCCACACATGCCCAGATCTTTACGTGGATGCTGTGGCTCATGCTTACAAGTCCTGTTAACCATTGAACCATCTCTCCAGCTCCTTAACCAGAAATGTGTTGATAATCTATCTGTTAGAAAAGCAAAGAACTCAGCAGTATCATTTTCAGGACTAGTGGTAATTTTGAAAAAATTAAGTAATATTTTGATAACTGAGAATGGCTTTGTAATCATAATAGTCATAATAAATAGAAAACCAAAAATGACCTTTTTCTCTTTTCCAGGTGTGTAGTATGCATGTGTGATTTTGAGTCAAGGCAGCTTCTTAGAGTCTTACCCTGTAATCACGAGTTCCATGCCAAGTGTGTCGATAAATGGCTTAAGGTAAAGTGATCACAAGCGTACAGGAAATAACTATTTAGTATTCTTATTGACCATAAGTTCATCTGAGTAAGTCCATGGTTTAGGGGGAGTTGGGTATAGGAGATAAATGGACTCCTAGCTTTTAGAGGTAGCGCTCTGGAAAGTTCATTAAAGAGCGGCTCAAGACTGGAGGTCATAGCACTGCATGTGCCCAGCATGGGTGGTTTCTGGGTTCAGTCTCCAGCATTGTTCAAAGAATGCAGTCAGGAAAACTGCAGCCGTCAGTGTGGTGGCCGTTGCGTGAGAGTGGGGGCCTGTTTGTTCCTGTGATCTGGGTGCTCGAGGTTTACCCTGGGGTCGTTCAAGACCTGGGCTGGGGCTCTGTAAGATTCAGAGTTTTTTAAATCAGAGTTTGGATGGGACTCACTGGGGCTTTTTTTTTTTTTTGCCAGAGATTTTTATGGAGAATAAGATTTTTACTTAATTCTGACCAGTCCTTCTCTTGTACATATGGAAAAGCTCTAAGATTAAGAATAGCAGTGGTCTGTCAGAGTGACTGCTGAGGCTTCTTATCCTTTTCAAGTATTTTTCTGCATAGTCTTAATTATGTGAATAAAATATAAATAATTTAAATAGTCAACTTTGGGTTTTTGTGTAGAATGTGCTAATTAGGCAACTTACTAGTCTAATAAAGAAATCAGTTAAGGTAGAACTGGTTTGCTGGTGCATTCCTATAATCCTAGCACTTGAGGGGAGGCTAAGCCAGGAAAGTGAGACCTGTCTAATGAAGAAGAGAAGAAATGAGCAAACTAAATCCTGAAGATGAAGAGTATGAACTTTGTAGGAAAAACAAAACAAAAACATGGCTTGTGCAAAGTCCTAATGTGTGAGCAGGGAATGGTCATGGAACCACAAGTCCATGCAACTATTAGTAGAGTGGAGAGTGTGAGGGGGGTGATACACACAGGAGGGACTCAGAGATGTGCCTGGATATATTGCAAAGCCATTCTGAAGCATGGATGAGTTTATTCTTGATTCTGAAAGCAAGGGGGAAGGGTGCAGCTACAGTGGTGTTTTACAAACCTCCTTGACCACTGTTGAGAGACTGAGATGGGAGCGAGACAGGAAGGATGGTTGTTCAGGAAGGAAGATGGAATAGGATGAGAATGAGCCAGTCCTAGTGTGTAGTGACAGTCAGATGAAAAGACTGAGTGCTCTGAGCGCCCTCCATCGCAATGTGGCAGTTAGTGTTTGGTGAGGAGTGGATTGTAGCAGGTAAGACAGTAAGGGACGCGTTGTGTTTCTCCATCTGTGGAAAAGGAGTAAGTGGAACCTTTTGTGTACGACCTTATCTTGTTTATCCCAGCTCTCAGGAGACAAAGGCAGGTGGATCTCCTTGAGATAAGGTCGGCCTGATCTACATAATGAGTTCCAGGACAGCTAGAGCTACAAAATAGAGCCCCTGCCTTAAAAAAAAAGAGTGAAGGTTAGAGCCAGGCTCTTGGGATACACCTATATACAGCCCTGGCACTCAAGAGGTGGAACAGGAGAATGAGAAGTTCAGTGTCAGAGTCCTGTTTCAGAACAAAGAACTAGATTATCATATATGACACCCTGGGTTCAATCCCCAGCTCCACCCATGGTGTTCTCCTAAAAAAAAAAAAAAAAAAAAAAAGCAAGGTTTTGATTTTAAGTTTAGTTCCTAAGTTTTTCCAGACTAGTAAGAACAAGGTCATGTTTATGAGTTTAACAAAGTCATTCTTGGAGATTTGTGTAGGTTGTCTTGTTTGTTTGATTGGTTGGTTGGTTGGTTGGTTGGTTTTGTTTTAAAACAGAGTCTTAGCCGGGCGGTGGTGGCGGCGTACGCCTTTAATCCCAGCACTCGGGAGGCAGAGGCAGGCGGATCTCTGTGAGTTCGAGGCCAGCCTGGGCTACCAAGTGAGTTCCAGGAAAGGCGCAAAGCTACACAGAGAAACCCTGTCTCGAAAAACCAAAAAACCACAACAAAAAAACCCCCAGAGTCTTGTGTGGCTGAGGCTGGCTTGAAAATCTTGGTCCTCCTGCCTCCACCTATATGCATTGAGATAGCAGGCTTGCACCACCACCTGGTTTAGGATTTGCTTTCTTTTAAAGGAACAGAATATAAAGACCATATGGGAGTAACAGTAGACCTGGGTACTAGACTGTATGAGACATGACTCCAGTGAGCTTCCTCTTGTTTTTCAGGGAAATCGTACTTGCCCAATTTGCCGAGCTGATGCTTCAGAAGTGCATCGGGATTCCGAGTGACCAGCTGAGAGCACAGATTTAGTTTGGGTGTTCCTCATCACGTGTATATATGGACTATCCATTGAACTTCACCTGTGTGGCTTCCAGCCCTCCCTTTACCAAAAGGGTCAATGGACCTTTCTTTGCACTGTGTGACTTAATCAACTATAAAAGCTTACAATTAGTCTTCACAATTATGGGATTGTTATACTAACTGTGTGATTGGAACTCCAAAGATCTTTTCTTTAGCTTAATTTTGTGTGTGCACTAACATTCCCTGGTTTTTGTGTGATCATTCCGAGTGTTGCTGCAAGATTACAGTGGACGTGATCTTTTAGCATGTGCTTTTATAAAAAGTGGTAGCTCCAGAAGATATAGCAATCTACCTTATATAGAGCCTTCAGAAACTGTGAGTGGAAATGAGTGCAGCGTATGACTGTTGGTGATAAGTGAATCTGTGTGCGAGTGTGCAACTACATGTGTGGGGGCATGGTAGCTACTGTGTGTGTATGAGATCCTATATACCAGCATGTACCAAGAATGTGTGTGTAGTTTTAATTATGCTGCAATGTATAATCTGGTGTGTTATTTAAACAGCACTAGTACTGTACACTGGTTTTCCCCTTGTGTTTGCTGTTGCACACTGATTGCTAAGGGTGCATCAATTCTAAGCATTGAATACTCCATCCCCTTCCCTCCCAATGAATGGAATGAAAAAAGCCTTCTTCCTTTGCTTCAGGCAGCTGTCCCCTTCTCTTCCTTTGTGATCCTAGGTGGGTCACTTAAGAAAAAAGTGTCAGATTCTCACTCCATGACCTGATTTTTATTATTTTCAATTCTGTTGTAAAAGAAACTTTTAAGTCTCCAACTTGCTATTTCCAAAAAGAAGGTGCAATATCATACATCATCATTAGCAATATTCGCATTTCAGTCAATGATCTGAGTGTTGATACTTCTTGTTTTTCCTTTACATTTCCAGTAGCGTCTTACAGAAAGGACCTGTGATTTTATTAATGTGTAGATTTGTAGTCGGTTCCAAAGATGTTTGAGTAATATATTTTCAAGAACACCACTGGTCCCATAAGTCTTGTCTCCTTGACTTCTGCTAGAACAAAATCTGTTACCTAACTCAGCCTGGTTTCTGGTGTGTGTTCTTCGCTCAGGCCTCCACGGGCAACTAAATTGTTTAAGAGAACTATTTCTGTTGGTGTTAATTGAGTTTCCCACACTGCGGTCCTGAAGTTCTGTAGTTCTTCCCTCAGTAAACATTCTCATCAAAACCTTTGTTTCAGGATGGATCAAGTGCTGTGACAGCTCATTTCTTAGGCCTGGTTTGCTGTGGCGTCTTACTGTTTTAATTTATTAAAATGAGAAAAGCTTAATATAACAGGTGCCCAGAGTACTTGCGGTGTGAGAGAAGATTGGGTTTTGTATGAGAATGGTGCTGTCAGACAGGATGACCTTCATTTAATCTGAAATGACACAGCTGTGTGAGACACAGCCGACTTGTTGAACATCAATCAGATTGTTTGAAGTCATCTTTCAGCACCATTGGATCCCTTTCTCCTCCTCACAGTGTGCTCAGCCTTGTCTGCCTCTTTGTGAGTTACCGGCACCTGTCTGCAGCCACACGCTGCAGCCTTGCGGTCACAACCGTGACACTTTGCTGCCAACCTCACTCAACTCGCAATTGGCGCTGGGCCTGTTTTTTACTCTGACAGGGAGAGTGTTCAACTACTTGTTACTGCCATGTTCCTTACCCTCCCTGGAAGTCTCTAAGCTCCTCACAGCCTAGAGTTCAGGAAAGCCAGTTCACACAGAAGCACAATTTTGTCTTCTTCCAGACACTGTTGCCTCTATCTAGTCAGACAAATAGGATTTGACCTACTTTCTCTTTGCCTCTAGATTTGTGTTAGTGTGTCAGAAATACATTTAAACAGTGGCAAAATGCACATGTTACTTTTAAATCATTAGGATACCCCCTCCTGTTCCTAATGAATAAAAAAGTGTGTTAAAGACCAAAATTATTGGCATATAACAGTCAGCTCCAAATCACATACAGTTTAATCTTTATTTTTTAATTAAAAAAAATCATGTTTAAAATGGCAAAAGTCCATACTATATGTACACTTTTATATAGCTGCAAAAACTTTATACCTGTACAGCTCTAACCTAACACTGCTCCACTCAGTATTTGTCTTATTGATGCACACAAGTGAAGCACTTTCTTAATTTATACAGAGATACTGACTACCAAGGCCCATTGTGCTAAAGATGGAGAGCAGCCTTTTTCCAGCAGTGCTCACCATAAAGGCCCTTCCCAGTAGATTTTTTTTTTTTAAATAGAGGTAGTTGGCAGTTTAGGAGGCAGCAGGGTCTGACCTGATAAAATTCTCTTCACCAGTTATGACTGCTATCTCCTTGGGAATGCCTTTTCTTAGCCCAGAGCTCTTAGAGGTGTTTGGACTTTTGTTCACTGAAGGGTTAGTGTATTTTAGGAGCACACCAAGTGTGCTCTCCAAGTAGCCATCATCTTGGGGAGATGCACCAGGTGGCAGATGAATGTTAATAGCCTTCAAACTCCTTCCTCCTAGAACAATATTGGCTTTACTGTCCCAACTCAGCTGTGGGATTTGTTTTTCTTTTGTTTTTTTTCTTGTTTTTGTTTTGTTTTTTGTAAGTTTTAGATTTGGAGTTTGGGCTTTTTTGTTATTTTGATTTGTATGGGGTTTTGGGTTTTTGCTTGAATCACCATATTTTGTATTTTTTTTAAAACTCCAGCCTCCACAAAACAACTCAAGGCCTCCAATTATCGAGATACCATACTAAGATTTTTCTGTCCTGAATTTTTTTTAGCAGAATCCGAAATTGTGAAAGCATATTAGATTTTATACACTCCCTGAACTGTAATTTGCTATAATTCTTAAAATTGGGCCTCTTGTGATAATTTCAAGTGCAATCTGCCTGCCAGCTTCTGAGAATATTTTTCACAGTATCTCTGGGCCTTCTTTAGAAGTCTGTCCCCCATAGTGCATCTGGTTACCTCATGTTGCTGTTTAAGATTATGAAAGCTCACAGGGGTGTTTGTTGGAATCATTTGCTCAGTCATTTCCTCAAATCATATTCCATTGTATCAGTTAACATAGTTTTAAATGTATGTATTATAAATATCTGTAACCAAATCATTTGAAGGCTTGATAAATTTTTAACAAAGTTTGTACATTTTTTATGAAAGTTACTAGTAATGCTTTACTAAGTAGTGCAATGAATTTTTATTTTTAATCCCTGTGCCCAATTTTGGAGTTGAGAGGGTTGTTGGTAATAAATGTATGATGTACACTTAAAATATCTGTTGTGTTTCATGTTAGGTGTGTTTTTGGAAAGGGTGTTTGCAAAGGGGTGGAGGGGTGATGGGCTACAGCAGGGTAATAGAGCTGGGTTAAGGTGTTAACCACGGATCTTACTCTTTCACAGTGTGTTCTTGGGCATTGGTATAAACAACTTAAGAGTCACAAAATAGTATGGTAACATAGGTACCTACTTGTTTCCTTAAAAGGCCAAGCAAACAGCAGAAAATGTAGCCATACATGGGCACATGCATACCTAACAAGCTACAGGGATAGGAGATAAACTAAGTATCTCTTCTCTCTGTTTTCTGTGCCCCTCTTCCCCAATGAACCATAAGACACAGGAAACAGCTCATGTAACTGGGAAAGCAAGTGTACATTAGGGACAGTTTACATCCAAGTAACTCAACAAGGGAAAAGGACCCTCTGTTTGTTGTCATACATGATTGTATAATAGGTCTCCTTTGACTCAAAATGTAAGAAATCTGTACCCTAGTTCTTGAGAGGTAACTGAGTAGTCTGGTATCCCACCAGCAAAAGCATTCAGAAACCCTGAGTTACAAGCCATTACCTGGAAAAGAACTGTCCTAAAAGCTATTGGATCCTCGGCAGATATTTCCTTAAATAGGAAGTAGACGTATTGGTGCCGATGCTGTGAGGGCTTTGTCCTTGCCAATTCATTCCCCCTTTGGACAAGTGTTTACAGTATTCTCCTAAGTTGGTGGTATCACAGGCATCATGTGCCAGCAAACATCACTGACTACAATGTTTAACAGAGCAGAAGCCCCTAGTTACACTACAGAATAAGATTCTGATAAATGTGGTCGGATCACAAGTGTCTTCTGGCAATACTGTCTGATAGAAGTGCAGTCCTGTGAGTCAGTTTAGTGGCCTCATTTAAAAGCAGAATTGGTCAGGTAGAGTGCTTCCTTAGTCCTGGAGTCAGTCCCCAACTGGAAGAAAAAAAAGTTATTCAACCCAGCATATACCCTTTCAGTAGATAAGGAGGAGATCTTTTGTATTTTCTCAAATCCTGTATAACACATCTAACTTGAAGTGGCCACATTTTAAATGGTCAGTAACTGCACATGGAAGTGGCTGTCATAATGGATGGCTCAGATCCAGACCACTGTGCTGTATTATCTGGTTTCTAAGGAACTACAAGTTAAAGGTAGGTAGTATATGCCTATAATTCTGACATGTGATACTTGAAGGTTTAAGGTTAGCCTGGGCTTTATTTAGGGGATCCTCTTTAAATGGACCTTACTCTCTCTGCCTCAACTCCTTTTGTGTGTATGTATGCAGAGGACGACTGGGTGTTATTCAGGGTGTTCCTCTTGTTCTTTGAGACAGGGTCTCTCCCTGGTCTGGAACTTAGAAGCAGGCCAGTCTGACTCCAGTGAGCCCCAGAGACCCTGTAGTCCCCACCTCCTCAGCACTGGGATTACAAGTATGAGCCACCATTCCCAGCTCTGTTTTGTTTTGTTTTAATATGGGTTCTGGGAATCAAACTGGGTTCTTGTGCTTGCAAGGTAGATACTTAACTGACTGGCTGTCTCCCCTGACCCAACTTGCTTTTAACAGAATGTATTTATTGTTAGACAGTTTTATATGTGGAAACAATGTATACTGGTCATAGGGTTCCCAGTTTGCCCCTCCCCCTCCTCCACGCACCTCCAATATGTCTCCATTTCCCATTTTTTGTAACTGTGATGGCTATTCTTGGTTGTCATTTTGACTGCATCTGGAATTAACAAACCCAGGCAGCTTTGTATACCTGTGTGGGATTTTCTTGATTAAATCATGTGAAGTAGGAAAAAGCAGCTTTTAATCCCTATCTTTTGAGGTGGGAAGATAAACCTTTAATCTGGACCATGCCTCTTGTTGGCAGCCTCTATAAAGGACACAGAAGAAGGAAGCTTACTCTCTCTGGATGGCAGATCCACTCCTTTGCTGGATCAGACCCTATTTTCTTCAGGGTTCCAGTGCATACTGAAGACCAGCAGAGACATCCAACCTCATGGACTGAACAACTGCTGGGTTCTTTGGCCTTCTGTTTTGGGTAGACAGCCATTGTTGGACTAGCTGGACCACAGCCTGTAAAGCCATTCTAATAAATCCCCTTTATATATACAAGTTCTGTTCCTCTAGAGAACCCTGACCAATAACACATTGACTAGTCATGGCTTGATTTGTTTTTTTTTTTTAAACAGGTAACCATAGGTGCAGTGTGTTCTGGCATGGCCTGTCCAGAAGACGCATGCCACAGCACTCCTGTTAAATTCTTTCCTCCTCTTTCACATGGTCCTGAGCCTTTGGGGAGAGAAGAGTGCAGATTCAAACTTCTAAATTTTATCATCCTTAAATTGTATATCATGCACTTCTCTTTGAATAGCTAATGTAGCTTGTTATGGTGTAAAGATTCACTTAAAAAGCAGGTTTAGTTGCTATAAACAATATGCTGCCCTGGTACAATTCAGGTACAAAGTTCTAGGCCTGGGGATATAGCTTGGATGTAAAGTACTTGACTAGCATAAGACCCTGGGTTCATTCCTAGCATCACATAGACTGAAGGTGTTGGCACCTGTCGACAATCCCAGCACTTGGGAGGCGAGAGGATTAGTTTGGGAAAGCCGTGACTACATAGAGGACAGCTGTGTGCGATCCTGTGTCAAAACATCAGGGTTCCTAGCTTCCCAAGTCATGTTTAGAATCCCCAGATATTTAAATAAATACATAAAGGGAAATAAATGGTGATCAGGGCTGGAGAGATGACTCTGCCCTTATAAGAGGTTGCTGCTGTTGCCAGGAGAACTGAGCTTGGTTCACTCATCCAGCAGCTCACAACTAGCTCTAGCTCCCAGGGCACCCAGTCGCCTCTTCTGTCCTCTGGCATCCAAACTCTGTGTGCACTCATAAAAATAAAATTGGTTTTTGTTTTTCATCTGAGCAGTCATAACATTGGGCATTTTGAAGAACCTGGGGGTGGTTAGCTTCCAACCCACTTTCAGATGATGGAATGGGTTCTTACTAAGATTACTGTACAGTGCATGTGCTCCTGACCTCTTGCATGTGGTTTAGCACTTGGCTAGCATGTGCAATTCCCTGGGATGGACCACCAGTGCCACCAAAATATAAAACTACCTTCAGCCCTTGGTTCTTGGCCTACATATGAAAACAAGGTCAGACAATATGGTGGTTGGACAGTAGTCCAGCTACATTCCTAGTGGTCTACTTATAATCACCATTGTACACAGAAGACACCCAACAAGCTGCCTTCTGGCCTTTCTCCTTAGGAGTAAACACTGGCAATGTAGAAGCCTCCCCTTCCCATTGCCCTATGTAGACCTTCTGTGTCTTGGTCATTTTTGTGCATGGGTAGAGATTCTTAGCAGGTAGAGATTCATGAATCCTGGATTTGGTTCCAAGACTGCATAAACTGGGCCTGTGGTGCACAGGGTAACCCTAATGCTAGGGAGATGAAGGCAGGAGGATCAGAAGTTTAAGGCCATCCTTAGCTACATACGGATTTTGAGACCAGTCTGGGGTACATGAGACCTTGTTTTGAGAGAGAAAAAAATTATTATGAAACCTAATATTACTGTATGTCTTCTAGTAAGTGTTCCAAGGTATAGAGAGCATTTCTGTTGTAAATGGAAATGGGACTCATACATTGTAATTGTCTCTGCTGATTTGGGGTGGTAATATCAGATCACTGCTACATCAGAAGAAACTGTCCTGCCAAAATCATGCTAGCCTAACAAAGGAGAAATGTACTATTATCTTTCATAATTCAGCCTTAGAAAGCCCTAGTGTGGTCACTGGCAGGGAGAGAAATGGATTGGCTATGCTAGTTTCAGAAGCCCAGGAGGAAATGGGTTTCCAGGTCCCAACTACCAAATTTTACTTGGGGAAGACAAGCCAGGAAGGGGAAAAGATCACTTGAGCCTAGGCCTTCTGAGGCAGTCTGGGCAGTATAGCAAGGTACCCCCATCTCAAAAGAATTAAAAAGCATTGAGGTAGTTCAGCAGGTATAAAGTGCTTGCTCTGCAGCCCTGCGACTTGAGGTTGTTACCCAAACCCAACTAAAAGTGTAAGGAGAGAATCAACCCAACAAAGTTGTCTTCTGACCACATGTGCACCTGTGCATACACATACACAGATAATACACATGCATGATATAATTACTGAGGTAATGAAAAATAAATGGAAGTTGTTTGGGTGTGGTAGCACATGCCTATAATTCCAGCACAAACTTCAATAGGATTTTAAATCGAAGGGGCAGCCTGGCCTACGTAGGAAGACCCTGTGTCAAAGCAAATCAGTAGGTGCCAGTCCAGGCATGATAGCAAAAGCCTTTAATCCCAGCACTCAGGCCAGCCTGGTATACATAGTAAGTTCTAGGTGAGCCAGGGCTTCAAAGTGAGACTCTGTCTAAATAATAATAATAATAATAATAACAACAACAACTAGGTGCCACTCACCCACAAGCACTGTCAGAAATGATCAAGATGAAATCAGATGCACTCTGTTGTCTTTTTTTTTTTTTGGTTTTTCAATACAGGGTTTCTCTGTGTAGCTTTGCGCCTTTCCTGGATCTCGCTCTGTAGACCAGGCTGGCCTCGAACTCACAGAGATCCGCCTGCCTCTGCCTCCTGAGTGCTGGGATTAAAGGCGTGCGCCACCACCGCCCGGCTCACTCTGTTGTCTTAAACCGTAGCAGGTACATTGCACAAAATCTGAAGTAGTCCCAAAGGCTGCAGAGACAGCTCGCTGGCTGA